>JBBPBX010044458.1:0-10046 GCA_038048925.1 Garcialebias charrua | reverse complement strand
CGGAACATTATGAATAATAAGCTGCTTAAAATGATTCACAAAGTGAAGCTAACTATTGACTGGCTTCACACTTTCCCTAGAATTGTGTAACATTAAAGGTCAGGGATATATGTTGTGCTGTGCAAGCAGTAGCTCTAGATGACAACAGCTCGTGTCAGAGTCCAGTTCAGTCTCCAGCACCAATCAGTCAAAGGATCATTCCTGTCTCATTGTCTCATTTTCTCTATGGCTTCTCCAGGAACAGACTCCAGAGCTCCTTTCTCACTGGACTCCTACTATGTCTCTGAGGATTTTGGCTTTATCCTTCCGGACCCTCTGGTACGTGAAAAGACTCTTCTCATCTGTATTTTTAACCATCATCCAAGTCGTACTGAAGTAATGAAACACAGCCATTAGTATCAGGGTACAGTTCAAAACAGGCTTTTATATTAGCAAATAGCCAATATACTGATTTACTCACAAAATACATACAAATTGGACATATACATAGACATATTTCTGTGTATTAGAAAATGTTTCTATGTATGATAAAATATTTTTATGTGTTAGAAAATGTGAGGTTCAGCAGTTAGACCAATTAGGATACCAATTAATTCTAAAAAGCTGAAATCTGATGTGCATTTGCTCTAAATCCAGTTTTTAAAATTTCTCCATCAACAAAGACAACATAAAAGTTCAAGCTTAAAAAATGAGATGTAAACGAAATCACAAATTCACAAAACTGGTTGCAATTATCTTGTTTTAGAAATTGACCTATGCTTTTTGTTTTTGTTTTGTTTGTCTGCTCTGGAACTGAAATTTTACATTTGCAGGAAGATCTTCCGTCATACTACCAGCCATGGATGGATATTGCCCTGCGGATCCCAGAGCTAGTGCACAGTCACGAGCTGCGCTCCTGCGTTAACAAGGTAAAAGGTGGCATTGCCAACAAATTGATAAGAAGAGTTTACTGTCTGATGTTGTGAAATTGTTCATGTTTACTGTACAGATGCCAGTGCTGAGCACGCACTTTCTGCACAAACACAGAGAGTTACGGCTCGCCCACCTGGCCCTCAGCATGATGACAATGGGCTACGTCTGGCAGGAAGGTGAAAACAACACCACTGAGGTAACAGCTTTCCCTTCTCCTTTCATGCTCTTACGGCAGAAACCTGAAAGTTATGCACCATAACTCATGTTCCCAGAAGGAAGGGAGTGAGGTGCAACATATGCTATGGGAATTGCACCCCTGCGCAATTACCTGAAGGAATACACTCATGCCTTTACGGCAAGGGCGTCAGCGTTGCGCCAGAGGCCCCGCCCTCTGGGTACTTAAGCCGCTGACGCCCATCCAACTTTCTCCAAAATGCACTTCACCGAGCTTTCAGCATTGAAAGGGCCAGATATGTTGCACCTTGTTCCCTTCCTTCAGGGAACATGAGTTATGGTGCATAACTTTCAGTTCCCTTTCAGTCATGTCTCTCGGTGCAACATATGCTATGGGAACGTAATTCATTCACGCCCTTGAAATGCTCAGTAAAATGCATGCTAGTGTGAACGTCTGCCCTTGATCAGCAGGCATCTCAAGGCTACTTTCTACTGTGTGTTAGAAAGGACAGCCTGAGTGACATCACACGCAGTAACATCCAAACTGTAATGCTTTGCAAAAGTGTTTATTGAGCTCCAGTTCGCCGTAGCACAAATGTCTGCAACTGGTACACCCTTGAACAGTGACCACGAAGTGGCCAAGCCCCGAGTAGAGTGAGCGTGCACTCCAGAGGGCACCTGTTGACCTTTGCTACTGTACGCCCTTTTTATGGCCTCAGTCACCCAGTGTGAGAGGCGCTGCTTTGATAGGGCCTTTCCGGTAGCAGGTGCTGCAAAGCACACAAACAGTTGATTTGTTTTTCTCCATTCGGCTGTTCTCTGCATGTAAGTGCTTAAAGCTCTCACGGGGCAGAGAGCCTTCAGCCTTTCCTGTTCCTGAGTGAGGACAGGAGCAAGTGGAAAAGAGGAGAGATCAAAGTCCAGACTTCTATGTTTTAAAGTCAAGACCTTGGGGATATATGCAGGATTAGGCCTTAAGGTGACCTTTGACTCATCAGGGGTGAATCTGGTACACATTGGATGTACAGACAAGGCATGGAGGTCACCCACGCGTGCGCCGAGCAAAGGGCCAGGAGTAGAGCAGTTTTATAAGATAATAAATCTATCTTAATCTCACTCAGTGGCTCGAATGGGGGATTACAGAGAGCCTCCAAGACCAGACTAAGATCCCAACCAAGGGTCAGGATCCTGCTGGGGAGTCTCATTCTTAGCACGCCCTTCATAAATCTTATTATGATTGGATACGCGTCAGGCGTCCTGTTTCCCTAGCTTTCGTGACAGGCTGAAATTGCTGATAGGAACACCTTAATTGTTGAGAAAGAACGACCTTTTTCCAGTAAGTCCTGAAGAAAAGTCAGGAGCTGAGCCAGGTCTCATGAATAAGAAATAATATTTCTTTATGTGCACCAAGCTTCAAAAATACGCCATTTCTGTGCATAAAGAGACTGTGTTGACACAGCACGGGCATTTTGAATGGTTTTTACCACATTTTCTGGCAGGCCTGATGCCACCAGCTTATTCCTTTCTGCCACCAAGCTGAAAATTTTCACAACTCCCAGCCTAAGTGGCGAGACTGCTTCTTCTGGTGACGTGGTGTGTCCCTGAAGAGGAGCAGTTGGTGGAACCAGTTCTCCTCCAAGGGCCTTGGATTCTGTGATCCCCTGAGGGTCAACCATGTTAGGGAGAGGGCCTTTTTGCAGATGTGCTGCAATACTACTCTGATCGAGAGTGTTCGAGGGCAGAGGCAATCTGTTGTCATTATTAGACAAAAGTGGAACAGAATGCCTGTTTTTCCTCTTCTTGTTGGGGGTCATGGGACTGAGGAGCTGTAAGTTTTGTAAGCGAGCAGATCTCCTGACCCCAACCCGTTTCCTGGTTGGGTCTGGTTTACTGGTCTCTGGCCTTAACAGAGCGTTGGAGCCAGACAAACCGCCCGGGGTCTGTGTTTCACCCGGTGGGGGGATATCATTTAAGAGCAGAACTGAACCAGCACAGTGAGTACGGTCACGTGCTGCAGGATCACTGCTTGAACATTGCATGTCGCCCATCAATGATAAGGGGACAGCTGTAGCGTGAGAACATGAAGATGGTCCTTTGTGCCTGGTAGACTTTAAATTGGTTGGTGACAGAGAGCTCAGTTCCCTTCGATTAAAAGGAGGAGGAATCTGATTCAGCTCTGGTTTGTTTACACACATAGCACTTTGATCACAATTGCCTTTGTGAACGTGTGAAGCTGGTGGTAGCCTGTGGGCTTCTGCCGTGGCCCCCCGACCCTTGCTGGGAGCTGTTGAATTGGTGTCCAGGAAGGTGGGTCATCAGATTCTGTCGGCGCGCATCCCTGGGGTGCGGACATGTCACGTGTTTGCTTGGTTTGTGTATTGTCCGCCCCGTGGTTGACAACGGAGCGGGGACTGGAGCACGTGACCCCCCTCACCTGTCTCTGTGAGGAGTGTGGGGCCTGCTTGCAGATGCCTCTGTGCCTGTCCGCTACAGACGGAACAGAGGCACCCTGCTGGGGCTTATTGATTAGGCTAACACCCCGTGAGCCGTGAGGGAAGGGGGGGAGATGGCCCCCTCCCTTTATGTTGGCTGGCAGGCCAGAGGCACCCGTTCCATGGAAGTTATTGTGTTTGTTGTTGTTGTTGTTTTTTTTTTGTCAATAAAACAGAGAGGGACTGTTTTTTAGCTTTATTTGTGCTTATGTGTAACGACATATTTGACTTTATCTCACTCACAGCAGGAAAAACATGATTTGTGCATGCAACAGAGTTACCAGCTTTTTGTACCGTGCTACAAATAAAGTCTGGACATGAAAAGATCATTCCTCGTACCACGTGGGCGGGTGATCGTGTAAAATCAAGACGTGGACCTGGTTCATCAGACACGCTTTTGTCTGGTGTCCTGGTTCGCCGAGGAGGCCCTGTGTCTGACCGCCTGGCGGAGGACAAACCTGTTTTTGCTCCATGCGTGTTCGGTTCGAGGTGGGCCCGGCGGTTGATTCTGCCGGTGCTCGTCCTCGTACGCCGGTCGCTTTTGCGGTGGGGCACGTGTTGCTGAGCGGTGTCGAGGCTGCGCAGGTCTGCCCCCAGCTGACTCCCTGGGGGGGGCGAAGGTTCTCCTGGGAATGCCCACCCGGAGAGCTTCAGCCTGTTTGCGCCTCTGGTCCAGCTTGGTCTGAATTCGATCCAGAGCTTTCCCAAACAATCCCGCCGGTTCTATCGAGTGGTGGAGAAAAGGCACCTTTTGTCCCTCGGGGAGGTCAGTTAAGGTCATCCACAGATGGCGTATCGCGATGACCACTTCAGCCATGTCTCTGCCTTGAGCAACAGCAGCTGTTCCCATCATGCAGAGCACAAAGTCTGTTGCCCTGCGGGCTTCATCCAGCAAGTCAGCGGCAGCTTGTTTGTCCGTTGTTACCTGGAGCTGCTGCAGTTTTTCAGCCAGGTAAGCTTGCATCATCGCGGATGCGTTCATCGCGCGCGCCGCAAGTCCCTTAGCTCTGTAGCATTTCTCGAGCAGAGAAGCTCAACAAGCTTTGCTGGGGAGAGTTGGTTTTGTCTTGGATGACTTGGGAGCCAGGTGAGACGCCAGCGTGTCCTCAATTTGAGGCACGTTGGCTATTCCCACCTCATCCATCCCGTCCACGTCGAGAAACTGCGAGAGTGGTAACAGCATGGGAGCTCTGGGCTGAGCCCAGGTGCGAGTCAGCTCTGTGAGGAAGTCCGGGAACACGGGCATCCTTTGCCTCGTGGCGGCCTGCTGCTTTGAGTAAAAATAGTTTCCTACCAGCCTCGTGACCTGTTGATGAGGCGGAGGTTCTGGCCATGGGATCTGCAGTGCGTCTGCTGCACTTTGACACAGGTTGAACAGAGCAGGGATGGAAAAGTCAGTTTTGTCTTTCGCTTTCCTTTCTCCTGAGGCATGTCCGAGATAAGGCGAGCGAGTCCTTCCAGAATCCTTTTTCTTTTATTTTGAGACGTCTCCTCCCTCGCGTCGCTTTCGCTGGCTAGCCCGCTACGAATTAGCAGGGGTAGCGTTGTGACGCAGTTAGCGCCGTCGAGCAAAGCAGTCTGCGGAGAGAGGAGAAGAAAAAACTTCGGGGTTAAGAGAAAATGTGCCAGACTAGCTTTCGCTAGCCCAGCAGTACGCAGGAATAATTCTCCGTACGCTCTGTGTAGGGAGCAAGTTCACCTCTAGTTGAGCGATGAAGCAACAGAGAAGTCCCGCAAAGAGAGGTAGTTCAGGTTTAAGCGAGGTGAAGGGCAAATAGAGAAAGTTGGATGGGCGTCAGCGGCTTAAGTACCCAGAGGGCGGGGCCTCTGGCGCAACGCTGACGCCCTTGCCGTAAAGGCGTGAGTGTATTCCTTCAGGTAATCGCGCGGGGGCGCAATTCCCATAGCATATGTTGCACCGAGAGACATGACTGAAAGGGAACCTAAAATACAGTACTCAGTTTGTTATGGCAGTTTTTCTTTTTTGTTGACAATCTTCTTTAAAGAAATTGCCAACCAGTCTGGCTGTTCCATTCTGGGAGGTGTCGCAGCACCTAGGCCTTCCTCCAATTATGTCCCATGCAAGTGCAGTGTTGGCCAACTGGAAGAAGAAAGATCCAGAGGGGTAAAACCATTAGTGCTCCACAAGTAACTTGAAATTTTTTAAATATTTTTTTTAAAATGAAACAACATTTTCTTTTTATGTTCATCGTCAAATCTTGTGTGCCAGGCCTTTTGATATGGAGTGAGTATATTTGCCTTTTGATCTTCTCACAGCACTGTGCCATAATACTGTCATTTATTTAACATCTTATATGTTTATTTGCATCCAGGAACCTGGAGTTGCTGGTCAGCCTCCCAGGTGGAGAAAGTGTCAAAGGCTTCTTCTTGGTCACTCTGCTGGTGGAGCATGCAGCAGTTCCTGCTATACGGGTGAAGTCAAATCACATCGTGTAACATGCAAATGTGAAAACTCTTCTGTATTAAGAGAAACGAACCCCTTGTTTGCAGTAGTGAGGGACAGGCTGACAGACAAGGTCAGACAAAAGTCCAAGTCAGGATTCTAAGTGAGAATAGGGAGCAGGTAGAAGAGAGCCTGGAGAGGTGGAGGCATGCTCTGGAGAGAAAAGAAATGACAGTCAGTTGAAGGTGGACAGAATATAAGTGTGTATAATGAGTGGGAGACAGGTGGAGCAGTGGAGCTGCACGGGGTAGACATATTAAAGGTGTATGAGTTTAACTACGTGGGCTCAACTATCCAGAGCATGAGCAGCACTGAGAAGAGATCAAAATCCATGCTCAGTAATCCAGGCATAAAATCAAACAATGTTCAGTCAGCTCATCTGGACAGTTTCTTTCTTTTGTGTGTGTGTGTGTGTGTGTGTGTGTGTGTGTGTGTTGAGACGTTTCACCCTCCATCCACGAAGGCTTCAACAGTCTGAGGAAACACCAAACAAAACTGATTTTCCCCCAACAGATTACTCCAAAGTGGAATAAATAAATAAAGCAGTTATGCTGGTGCTAAGATGGCCTCTGGGGCACGCCCTCTCCTCCGGTGCCTGCCCTCTCCCTCATCAACAGTCATGTCAACCATGTCAGCGAGGTGTTTTTCCACTTTGGAGTAGGCTCTTTGGTGAATATCAGTTGTGTTTGGTGTTTCCTCAGACTGATGAAGCCTTTCAGATGGAGGGCGAAACATCTCAGCACAAAAAAGAAGAAGAAAGAAACTGTCCAGATGACGTGACAGAGCATTGTTGGACTGAAGAAGAGAGTTTATGTTTATGTTTATGTTTATTAAATTTGTTCATTTTTTTACAAAAGAAACAATACAAGGCAATCTCATAATGATAGTGTACAAAATGTAAAAAAAATGAAAGGTGGCAGAAAGAAGAATAAATCTTATTATATCTGCCCCTTATCTCCAGCAATCAGATTAAACAACAGTAGTCAAACCATGTAAACAATAATAATCTTCAACCAACTTTTTCCAACAATCAGGTTAAACAATAATATTCTTCAACCAACAGTACAAAATGACTAATTCTTTTTAGTTTTCTAACTAATACTAATACAGTACAAAATGACTAACACTTTCTAATTTTCTAACTAATACAATACACATTACGTTATTTCACATATATTTTTTTAACAGAGTGCAAGAAGGGTGGAGTAGATGGAGATGAGTGTCAGGGGGGGGGGGCATTTTTTATAGAACAGCTGCAAAACCGAAAAGAAAATTTTAATGAGATAAAGGAGACCTTCTATGATGTTTAGTTTGGAAACTTTCACATGAACAAAAAGGCTAGAGGAGGAGCTGGAGGTGACGGAGATTAAAGATATTAAGATTTTCTTTAGGAGTGACCAAAAAGGACATGGTTAGAAATGAGTGCTTTAAAGGGACAGCTCAGGCTGAGCCGTTTGAAGACAATAAAGATGGTTTGGACATGGCAGAGGAGGAATCATGAGCATTTAAGTCAAAGATGTTAAACATGAAGCTGTCAGGAAGGAGGAAAAGAGGAAGATAATAATAATAATGTGTTTGTCTGTCATCTGTGTATGTTTCCCATACACAGACGAAATTCGTCTCTGCATTTAACCCAACCACCCCAGGTGGTGCAGTGAGCAGCCAGAGATGGTAGGTTTCAGGGAATATTGTGATTGCAAAAATATTTAAATAAATGATCTTGTTGTTCTTCAGAGCATTCCTTCTGTTATCAATGGCATCAGGTGTGGTGACTCTGATGCGGTGGTCAGAGCCCTGGAGGACATCAGCCAGTCCATACAGGACATGAACGATGTGCTTAAATTGATGCAAGGTAATGGGAGTCAACCATCCAAAGATTTACAGTATAACAACACTTATTGTAGTTTACAATATACTTTGTAGTTTAATTTATAGTTTTTTTCTTCTTTCAGTGTATGTGGACCCTTCAGTCTTCTATGGCGTTATGAGAATCTACCTGTCTGGGTACAGAAACCTGTTTTTATTTTCATTTAACTTTTTATTTGTTTTCATGGTGAAACTTTTTTTAATCAGTAGATTGAAACAACAGATTTGAACATCTGCATTTAGACTAATATATGCATGTTTAGGTGGAAAGACAACCCCTGTATGCCAAAGGGGCTTGTCTACGAAGGTGTCCACGTAAAGCCAATGGAGTTTTCTGGAGGGAGCGCTGCACAAAGCAGTCTGCTGCACTGCTTTGACGAACTCCTGGGAGTCAAACACGAAGAGAAAAGCGGCAAGATAGCTAATAATTAGTATTAAAATGAGTCTATTTATTGATTGCAAATGTTCTGGACATGAATATGAGGTATTCATTGTGCAGATCCTATCTTTTTCAGGTTCCTTTTTAAACCGCATGAGGGACTACATGCTACCTGCTCACAGGCAGCTGATCCAGGCCATTCCATCACAACCGTCCCTGAGGAATTTTGTCCAGCAGCAGGCCAACGATCACCTAAACCAGGCCTTTGAATTCTGCATCTCAAAACTGCTGGCCCTGCGCAACTACCACATTAATGTTGTGACCCGTTTCGTCACCGTGCCTGCAGCTCGAGCTCGACAGCTTCGTAACCGTAGCCAGGACTCAGAGGGGGACATGATCATCAAAGCACCCAAAGCGCTGGAGGACAGGGGTACTGGTGGCTCTGGCATCATGATATTTCTAAAAACTGTGAGGGACAAAACAAAAGATGCTATTCTGCCTGAGCCGAGCAAAAAAATAAAAAATCACAGTTGATGTGAACTGTAATCTCTAAGGATACACAATAAATCAACATTTCACAAACTACATACTGTACTTTTATATGTCAATAAATGAAATACTTTTGTCAGAGTGACAGTGAGAAGCTTTTGTTACTTTACCTTTTACTTTATTGCTTTATTACTTGAAGGACCACACTAACAAAGACAAATAAAAAATAATAATCCAGGCTGTCACACATTTACATGAATGCTAAAACGCCATTGATCCCTCATAATAAAGTAACACCTAACTGAACTCAATGCAGGGTGCGTCAGCGATATTACATTGTTGTTTTCCATAAACCTGCATGTACAACTGTACAGTACATTAAATTGCACAGTACAGCAGAACAAGTGGGAACATCAGGCCTAACAAACATCTGGTTTGCACTACATCTTGACCTTTAAAGCAACAGCCTCGTTAATTATATGCTGTAATCAGTTTTCTCAAATTACTTTTTCTGCAGCGCCTCCACAAACGGGCAGTGTACTTACAAATAAAAAGTTAAAAAGTGCAATCTTCACTGGCACGAAGCACATGCTGAATTTACTTATCAGCATATTAGCTTATGCATGCATTAGGCTGCACTGTCTGTAAATGTCCCTGTCAGTCAGGAATGAGATATATACAGTATTACCTAAGATACTCAGAGTACACACTTTAGGAACGGTACTAAAAGGATAGGAGTTTGGATATACAATATCACAATCTTCCCTGATATTCATGCTTAGAATATAACTCTTTTTTGCATAGGTAATTTAAAACTCTTAAACACATTCTTGGAGCCCAGTGATATACAGGTATATGTACTATGGAAAAAAACAATGGACCATCTGCATTCATCAAGTGCTTTCTTGTTTTACCTCCAACTCTAAAACCTGTCCCACAGTTTTTGATAAATTGTCCATAAAGACATTAGACAAAATGCTTCCTTGTCTAACCCTAATATTAAAAGGGGCAGACATGCAATTATCTCATTTTATGTGCATTGACTGATGATGCTCATCCAACTAAAGATTTAGGAACCCCTCTACTGTGTAACTTTAAAAAAAAAATAGTTTCACTAGTTACACAATCAGAAGCTGTGGAGGCATTAATGAACAATGTATAGTTGTAGAATTATGTTTGTCATATAGACCAGAAATATATTTCAAATCTACAGGAAACTTGTCTGCACCAGGTTGGTATTTAAAAAACCATTAGATGTAATTATGAGCAC
>JBBPBX010044457.1:0-21070 GCA_038048925.1 Garcialebias charrua | reverse complement strand
TATATATATATGTATGTATATGTATGTATGTATGTATGTATGTATGTATATATATACACTAAGATAACAGTTTTGTCACAGAAGATACATCTGTATCTATCCTGATGCATGCTCAATAATCCAGGTAGAAAAATCTAAAAAAGTTAAGTATGGTCCTCTGGACATTATTATTGAGCATGCATCAGGATAGATACATCTATTGTGAACCACTTTGGCAAGGATTGCCTCAAACTTGTTAGAGAGTTTGAGAAAACAGCAAGGAAGAGAGCAGACTACAGGAACCACTTGCGATTCAACCTCAGATGTAGACAAAGTGGCAACGTTCCCAAGAGCCTGGAACTGAAATTGTCGGTCAGCGGGCACCGGGCAAGTGGGATCCTTCAGAAGGCACAGACCCAGCTGCTGAATGAACGGGTCAGACAGACCAATTTTACCATTGAGGCCTTGAAGGCCAAAGAAGAGCACATTAAACAAAAACTAACAACGTGTCTAGATCAGACCACACTTCAGCGAGTGATGGACTGTACAGATCAGGCACGCTTAGCACAGCATGTCAAGTCCAAAACTCGACAACAAAACAAGTTTAACAGAAGCAAGCTCGTTGATCCACTATGAGAAGGCGCTATTTATAAGACTGAGCTGAATACAGCTCCTCACACTGAAGAAGTCTTTCGGAGGAAAGACGAAACTTTTCTACACATTTTTTTGTTTTGTTTTTTGAACGTCCAGAGGACCAGACTTAACTTTTTTTTTTAGACATCTGTATCTATATCTGAAGGTTTGTGGGTGTGTTGCATCATCCTGTCAAACCTTTACTGCCCTGCACTGAATGCAATTTAACACCAGTGCTCCCAGGACACCTTTACTATCACCACTGATGCTTTAAAGTTTAAACATGCAAGCATGCAATTTACTGGGAAAGCCCTGATGCAGCACATTTGCAGGTTTTAGACTCGTCTGCTCTACTTTCCTCCTGCATCACTCCATCTATCAGTCAGAAACAACAAGGGAGTCCACTGGCTCTGGAGGCGTGAGCCGTGCAACATCCGTCCTTTACAAAGACAACAGTACAGTAGACACAAACCAAAAGTCACCCCTGACTCAGTTTGCTGCTGATGCTACAGAAGATACAGGAGCACCTTGAAATGCCTTTGGTGCTCGGTTCAGAGTCAGAAAGCATGAAGGACCGAGGACTTTCAGTGTCAGGGATGGTTTATAGTGAGACAGCTGCAGGGACACAGCTGCAGGGACAAGCCGCCCTTCACCTGCACGTACCTTTGGTGCGAGCGGAGCTCAGCCCCAGCGCCAGCACAGCCAACACGCCGGCTGTCCTCAGCATCTTGTCGGCGGAGATCCAGGAAAGGCGACCGCGCTCCTCCTTGATTCAGCTCCTCTCCTTTATATCTTTATCACAAAGCAGAAACAGTTCGCTGATGTGGGACAAGAGACGGATCGAGTGGCGGAAACCAAACGAAATCTTTGAGACGCGCTGGAGAAGGAGCGCGCGCGGAGCGGCAGCAGCGACGTGTCCGCGCCGGGAGGCAGCAGGTGAAGACGGGACGGAGAGGAGCGAGCCCCCGGTCCACTCCGAGACGCGTCACGGGGAGGGGAGAGAGCCAGATTCTGACACTTTCTTTCTTTCTTTTCTTTTTTCTCCTCCACCCTCCTCTCTCCTCCTCCACTAATCTATGTGTGGAGCATCCCACCCCACTCTGAAGCTGCAGAGGACATTAAACATCTCCCATTAACACAACCCTGGACTTCATTCCCACCGTGACACCAAAGCACTCACCCACAGCCTCCTACACTGTAACAACTGTCAGGTTAGCTGGAAACATATTGTTTCCTGCACATCCTCAGTGCAAGATGTCTAGTTTATTATTCATTTTGGAGGTGCTGTAGGAGATTGACCCATTCTTCTTTTGGCTGTTCACTCTTCAAGGGTCTCCACATGGAGTCATCCTCCTCTCACTGTCCTCTGCATCCTCTGTCCTCTGCATCCTCTGTCCTCTGCATCCTCTGTCCTCTGCATCCTCTGTCCTCTGCATCCTCTGTCCTCTGCATCCTCTGTCCTCTGCATCCTCTGTCCTCTGCATCCTCTGTCTTCACTCCTCCATGTCCTCTCTAACTGCATCCATACCTCCTCTTTGTCTTCTTCATGGCAGCTGCATTTCTAACATTCTTCTACCAATATACCCACTGTCCCTCCTCTGGACATGTCCAAACCATCTCAGTCTGGCCTCCCTAACTTTATCTCCCATTTGTTCAACATGTGCTGTACCTCTGATGATCTCATTCCTGATCTTATCCATCCTCGTCACTCCTAAGGAGAACCTCAACCTCTTCATTTCTGCCACTTTCAGTTATTTCTCATGTCTTTTTGTCCATGTCTCTGTCTTCAAACCATACAACTTAGTTAGTCTCTCTTTTAAGTGCATTTACTGTAATTGTAATTCAAAGAATGCACATGTTGCTTTTTAAATATCAATCTAAAAGTGTTCCAAAGACTGATATAAATATTCACAGTTAACTAAGTAGAAAAGAAACATTGATCAGTAGATGGTGCATGTTCACAGATGACCTCTGCAGCAGCTCCTTCTTTTATTTATTTATTTAATTTATTGAGGCGCAAATTTGGTTTTTGCTCCTTATTTTTTAAAACTTAAACATGCTTTTACTTTCAGCTTTAAACAAAAATGTTCATTCAACCTTTATTTAGGCACGTTAATCTCATTTACAATAGAGACCATGTGCAGTTTTATTCATTCTAATTTTACTTTCTTAGGTTCAAATAAAAAAAATAAAATCTTGAAAACGATTGCTGCTGTTTATGCCCCCATCTGAGTTGGTTTAGTCTCACTTAAATAAACCAGTAGATGGATCTTTGCAGTAATTTGCAACTCCAACAACTTTTAGTTGTTCAAATTCAGATAATAAAACAGTATTTTTTTTTGTATTTTCAAACTGTACTGCATCTTTTTTCTGATGATAAATCAAACAGAATAGAGTAAGATCATTGAAATCTCATTGCAACACGTTACCCACAAATGTAGAAAAAGTGAAACCATAAATCCTGTCATGCTGATTGATCTGGAGCTCATTGGTTTGGGCTTTAATAAATATAGACACAGCTGTAATTTTTAAAATATCTACTTCTGGTTTCATATTAAAGTGAATCATGACATTTCATCACGGTTCGAAAGAAAAGTCAAATAAACAATACATTGGGGTTAAACAAGTTGGACACAAGAATGCAAAGTGGCATGAGAAGCATAAGTAAAATAACAATATATTTAATTATAACAAAATAAAGAGGATGATGGAGCAGCACATAGTTTAAACAATACCCAATGAGGCACAAGGAAAACCAAAGGATGTGGCAAGAAAACGCATCAATGCCCAATGAAAAAATTAATGAAAGCTGACAGAATATATTGACAAGAACTAATGAGAAAGTGGAGACACCTGGGCTGAAAGATTGGGAGCAGGTGAGAGTGGGTGGAGCAAGTCTGAGTGGGCAGAGCTGGAGCTGAGAAAAAGTGACAGAGGGAAATGACTGATCTCACAAAGGAAGCACATAGGGAACAAAAACACACAAAACACTAAATATGGAAAATAAAAATAATATCCAAAAAAGGAAATGAACAGGGGCTGCCAGCCAATAGGGGGCACTAGGGTGCCGCCCCACTGGAACTTCTGGAGCTATTCACCATTTTACATTGAAGACTTAATTTATTAAAATATAAATAAAATAATAAAATAAAAATATTTCCAAATATATGTAGATATGTTTTTAGTTGTGTAGGATAAATATTTTATAGTTAATGATGAGAATGTTTGTTTCAAAAAAGCGTTTTCTGATTGGTGACGTATTTCCGGTCCTGGGGGCACATGAATCGTATCCATAAATTCTCATTAAAAATGGCGCATGCGCAGTTATTCCACAACGTCACAAAGAATGGGAAGATGCTGGGCACGTCCAACGTGAGCTGTACCTATGATCATGTGCTTCTGGTCTTTTTTAAATTTATTTTTTGTCTGGGAAATGAGCCGTGCAATGACAAGCAGCTGGCTCAGGTAGGATTTAAATAATTGAAAGCCCTTTATCTAATGCCTATTTCAACCTGAAGAGACTCACAAAACGAGAGAGAGAATACAATTAAAATGTTTTATTGATTAAGGTTTCTTTGGCGCTCGGGCCCCGGCGGAGGGCATGCATGCCGGACTGCTGAGAGCTTGAATGTCCGGCATAGGGAGATAGATTATGGATATCTACCCCCCGGGACCCGAACCCGGTGGTGGAGACGGGATCGCAGACGTCCAATCCAACCCACCGGTACGTGAATGCCGGCTAGCCAGCGGCCGACGCGTCGGGCAACCCTGACACGAACACCAGCATAGAACCCCCATCCTGAGCAAGCACGAAGCGACAGTGGGAAGGAAAAACTCCCTCGAGAGGAAGAAACCTCCAGCAGAACCAGGCTCAGGACAAGCGGCCATCTGCCATGACCGGCTGGGTCGCAGGGAACAGGAAGCAGGAACGCACACAGCAGCAGGACCAAGACGAAGGCGAGCAGGACGACCCCAGGTGGCGGAGGCGGGACGCAGAACAGGGGAGAGCCGAGGAACCAGAAACCCCGGGAGGAGACGGGGAGGTGGAGGGAGGCGACTAGACTAGCAACGGGAAAACAGGAAGAGCTGAGGAAAGGGGTGCCTCATATCCAGGTGTACAGTTGATGAGTGATTCGATGCAGCTGTATCCAGGTGGACAGTTGAGTGATTCGATGCAGCCGTGAGTCCTGTCATTGTTGAATTTGCGTCTTCGACTTCATTTCAACCTGAAGAGACTCACAAAACGAGAGAGAGAATACAATTAAAATGTTTTATTGATTAAGGTTTCTTTGGCGCTCGGGCCCCGGCGGAGGGCATGCATGCCGGACTGCTGAGAGCTTGAATGTCTGGCATAGGGAGATAGATTATGGATATCTACCCCCCAAAAAGAAAAGCCGGGGCTGAGCTGGCGAGGGTCTGGCTGCCCGAGGGCATGCATGGGCAAAAGCCTCTTTTCACGGACTAGGCAACGACAGCCCCTTTTCTTGGACTGGGCAACGACTGCCTCTTTACGTGGACTGGGCAACGACTGCCTCTTTACGTGGACTGGGCAACGACTGCCTCTTTACGCGGACTGGGCAACGACTGCCTCTTTTCTCGGACTGGGAAACGACGGCCTCTTTTCTCGGACTGGGCAACGACGGCCTCTTTTCTCGGACTGGGCAACGACTTCCTCTTTTCTCGGACTGGGCATTTTCTCGGACTAGGCAACGACGGCCTCTTTTCTTGGACTGGGCAACGACGGCCTCTTTTCATGGAATGGGCGACAGCGGCATTCCCTGGAACGTGCCTCGCTTTGGAAACCGAGAGCAAGCGTGCATGGACTCCAGCCCCATTCCAGGGAGAGAAGACAAAAAGGGGAAGTGATTTGGCTCGAGCTGTCAAAAGAGGGAGGTGACACAGAGCAGGAGGACATTACCACTAGTATGTGGTGTTAGAGCTAACCTAACGGCTGAGCAAGCGTTGAGCAGAGAGCACTAATTGAAGATCCGGGCGGACGTAAGAGGAGTAGGCTGTCGAAGACCAGCGACCTAGCTGTTGGAGGGATGCTCCCGATGCACCTTGAACAACGGCGGAGGTAGCAGCCCCAATCCGAAAGGAATGGCCAGAGTAATAGAGAGGGGGAAGGCCACATAGGGCAAAGGATTTCCTGAGAAATCCGACGAACCATGCTGCAGTCATGGGGTTACCATCAGGAGTGAGGAACAAGGGACCGATGGAGGGGCGGAGCCTACGAAGTTTAAAGATGAACCTAACCATGGCACGGAAGGGACAATACGGGCCGTCTATGCGAGCTATGGAGACGACTGCAGGGCCTTTGCCCTTCGAGTGCTTGAGGCGGAGGTCAAAATGATCGGGAAAGAAAACCAGATCATCGGGGGTTAGATCTACTGAAGGGTCGAAGCTGCCCCGAGATGTAAACTCGCCGACCCGAAGGAGTCCGTAGAAGGCCAGGAGAAACACGCTTGAAAGGAGCGCCTTCAGATACGACGAATAGGAGGAGGACCGGAGGGCTACTAGAAGTCTCTTAAGAACAGAAAAAGTGATTGGTTGTCTGCCGTCAAGCTGGGGAGGAGAACGCTTAGCTAAACCCTTCAGGAGTTTAATGACGTGGTTGGAGAACAAACTCGGGAGTGGACCCAGATGATGAAGTTGTGCATGGAAGTTAACGCCAGCTAGGAGGGATTTAATGTAAGGCAGCTTGAAACGGCGATGGTCAAAACAGTACATGATGAAAGCTATGACTGTGGGTACGAGAACCGGGAGAAGGGGGACCCAACAGCTGCACAGAACTTAGCGTACAGGCGCCAAGCGAACAAATACGATCGCTGAGTGGAAGGGGCTAAACCCGAGCGGATGTAAACACGGGCCGACTGTAGGAGAGGGAGAAGCGACGGGGTCACGACAGCGGGGCGAGAATCGGCAGGATCGGGTAATGGACTGAAGGAACGACAGATGGGCAGAGGCGACGGATGATCTGGAAGCAGAAGGAGGGAGAGCAGCCGCGTTATTGCACATTACTAACAATGATAAAACTAAAACTAACACACAGGTTGATGCTAACTAAGAGGGCGAAAGGGGAGCTGACAGGTGACGGGGATGCTAATACAGGGCGAGATCCCCCAGATCGGGGAATCGGGTCGGAGAGGGATCGGCTGATGGGCAAAGGCGATGGAATACCCGGAATTGGGATCTAGATAGGGCGTCTGCGAGGAGGTTGGAGTGACCAGGCACGTGGCGAGCGGACAGTACAAAGTTGTCAGTGACGGACTGCCATGTGATGCGGCGGATGTAGGGCATGATAGATTGGACGGGAGAGCGGCCCTTGTTAATGGCTTCGACCATGGCGAGATTATCGCACATGGCGGAGATGCGCTTCCTCTTCCAGAAACGACCCCAGAGGCAGCAGGCCATGGCTATGGGCACGATTTCATAAAAGGCCGAAGACTCAGCACGGGGAAATGAAGGGGGCCATTTACCCGCAAACCAACGGCCCTGGAAACCCCCCCAAAACCTGAGGATGGGGCAGCGTCCGTGAAGAACTGCAGAGAATCCGCCGACTGCACGACGTCGTCATAAAAGAAAGAGATGCCGTTCCAATCCGACAGCAGCTTAGCCCAGAAAGCCAGATCGGAACGACAGCCCTCGTCCAGAGAGACGAGATCCCCCAAGGCAGGGACCGATTTAGCCAGATCGAGCATGCGAGATATGAAAGAGCGGCCCTGGGGAATTATGCGGATAGCAAAATTGAGGTAGCCCAGCAATGAGAGAAGCTGGCGTTTCATAATGGACACGGCAGAGGCATAAGCCCGAGAAAACTCCCGGATACGGGCGAGCTTATCCTCAGGAAGGGAAGCCACCATCAGATCAGAGTCAAGCATGATCCCCAAAAACTCCAAACGGGTAGACGGGCCCACAGACTTCTCGTCGGACAAGGAGACGCCCACGCGGCGAAAGAGCCGACAGAGCGTGGCGAGGGAGGGCCCTGGGGACGGAGAAGGCAGGTCCACTAAAAGAAAGTCATCCAGCAGATGTAGGACGGCCGGGATCCTGTGGACGTTAAGGAGGATCCAACAAAGAGCCTCCGAAAGGTTATCAAACAGGCTAGGGCTGCTACGGCAGCCAAAGGTGAGCCTCACGGAGAAATAAAAGGAGCCATCCCATTTGACCCCAAGAAGGTGCCACTGAGAGGGATGGACAGGCATGACCTTAAAGGCGTCGGAGATATCCGCCTTGGCCAGCCACGCCCCCCTGCCCGCAGTCTTAATCAGGGAGATGGCGTGGTCAACAGAGGCGTAAGAGAGAGAAAAGGGGGCTTTAGGTATGAGTGAGTTGATGCTAGGATGGGGACCAGAATGAGGGGCGGAAAGATCGATAATTAAACGTTTCTTAAGTGTAAACTTACGAGTGGCCACGCCCAACGGACTGACTCGAAAGGGGGAAAAGGGGGAAGACGCAAAGGGGCCAATCATAAAGCCCTTAGACACCTCCTTGCGGAGGAGCTAGGCCACTACGTCTGGTTCGGCGAGCGCAGAACGCAGGTTGGGACAAACCAAGGAGGCAGAAGGAGGGCAGGAAACCCAGATGAAAAAAACCTAGGAAAGACCGGTGAGGAGAAAATCAATGAACGAACGATCGGGGTGAGACAGAAGCAGCGAGGCCAACTCAGGAACCAAAACAGGGGTGGACAGAAAACGGGAAATCAGCGGCTGGACCCGGGGAGGACCTTCGGGGGACCCAACCGGCGAGGGCAGACGGACCTCGGGTGTGCGTCCCTGCAGATGCTACACACATGGAGGAAGTTGCAGTTAGGGTATGAGCAGACGGCACGGTTAAAATTATTGCAAATGGGCATGTTATTGAATACCTCCACCCGACGACTGCGGCGGTCCGTACGCAAGCCGCCAACAGAACCCCCAACGAACCCCCAACAGAACTCCCAACAGAACCCCTAACAGAACCCCCAACAGAACCCCCAACAGAACGGGGCGCCGGCAAGGATGGCAGAGAAGGCAGGCTAAATGGGACCAAAGGACAGAGGGAACTGCGATGGCTGACGGCAGAGCAGGAGTGGCATGGGGCTGCATGGGTCAGCATGACCAGGAGGTCAGTGTCCAGGATAGACCAGTCGATACGCACCCCCAACCGGGACAGGATGGCAGCAGCCTTAGTGGAAAAGGCGTTATGGTAATGGTAGTACAGGGACCTGCCGTACATGAGGCTGAGATCCACCACGAGGGCGAGGTAGGCGTCCAGCTCGACCCTACGCTCGGGGTAGACCGAGCAAAGAACATCCCTGAACACCCCAAAGGTTGCCAAAAACTCGCCGACGGACAGGTCCCTGGGCAGGCGGGGATCGGCGGAGCGGAAGACCGCAGAGAACTCCGAGGAGGAGGCCACCTGATGATCGACCGGGGGGGAGGGGAGCAGCAGGGAAACCAGATTAACGTGCTGCCCCTGCAGGATCTTAGCACGGAGCCTCGGGGAAATTGAAGCATGGGCCGGCATGTACGGCTGGCCTAAAGAGGGAGAGCATGAAGAAAAACAATTAAAGTCAGGACAGCACCAGGCAGCTCACGAGTACAGCCACCACGATCACCGACCGCACAGAACATCCACAGTGCAAGCATTACCAAACAGGTCAAACAACGCCAGTGTGACAGAATTTAAACAGATTAAACACAACAAAGTCACTCAACAGGTCAAATGACGCCAGTGTGACAGAATTTAAACAGATTAAACATCACCAAAGCTACACAAGGCGAAGGTTTGTGTAAAACAAACCAGCAAGACATGAAGAAACAACGGTGGAACAACAGCGCCATCTGCCTGGCAGAGCTAACACAACGCAGTCGCAGTACCACCGCCTGCGCACCAGACGGCGCTGCAGAACGGGCGAAAATCAACGAAGAAGAGCCGACCTAGCATTAGCAGCAGAGCTAGGAGCGGCGCAAGTCAGCGAACTGACCACGAAAAGATAAAAATGAGGCACGTCGAGGCAAAGCAGAACGACTGTGGACAAAGTAACGATACGTCTTACCCAGTGGAGGAGCGGAGGGGGCCTCTGCGAGAGTGAATGCCACGGGACCAGGCAGGGGAGCTGACTGACCCAACGATGCTGGAGCAGAGGGCTGACGCTGAGCGGACATAGCCGAGACTGACCGGACGAGCCCGTTGAGCAAGGCGAGCAGCGCAGAGGACAGATGGACCTGCGGAGGCCGATCGGAACGCCGGCCGGGGAGCGGGGAGAGAGGCGGAGAGGAGGCCGGGGCACGGGCGGCCGGCGCAGGAGGAACGTAGCGGCTCGTGGAGGGGACCGGCTCCGGGTCCGGAGCGGGGGCACCGGAGGAACGGGGACGGCCCCTGCTGCGTTTGGCGGGAGGTGGAGACCGCTTCCTGGTACGCTTCCCGGACACGGGCGTCAGCTGCCGCGAAGGAGGCGAAGAGTCGCCGGATGGAACCAGCTCGGCGAGGGATTCCAGCTGGGCAGAGGTGAGACCGGACGCCGGGCAGATGCCCTTAGACTGCAGGTATGCAGACGGAGTATAGGAAACGGGGCGCGAGGTGCGCCGAGAGCTCCGACGGGTGGGAGCAGGGGAAGGAGGACCAGCGGTGGCCGGGATGAGGACCGGGGAGTTCCCGGAGGTGCAGGAATCGACGTCAGACATGGCGAAGTCGAAAGTTGAAATTGAACGAGGGCGAAATGTGAAATTGAAAACACGAGACGAGAACTAGACGAACAGAACACGACTAGACTAGTAACGGGCAAACAGGAAGAGCTGAGGAAAGGGGTGCCTCATATCCAGGTGGACAGTTGATGAGTGATACGATGCAGCTGTATCCAGGTGGACAGTTGAGTGATTCGATGCAGCCGTGAGTCCTGTCATTGTTGAATGCGCGCGTAGAGCGGCGTACAGGCCGTACGCAGAGCTATATCTCGGCCTTAAGCCACTACCACAATTACCTTTAACCTAATCAATGTATGTAAAGCTTAGATATGTATAGCTATGTTTGTGTTTCCTTTGGTCATTCATCTGTGACAGACAGCTTGAATTAGATTGGCTCCAAATGTTAATCAGCTGTACTTTAGATGTAAATACAATGGCTGCTTTCTGAGTTTCAGTAAAATCTGTACTCTCTTATGAGATATTTTTCCTAACAGACAGACAATGTTCACTCCAATTAGCAAAGTTTTAAAAACACATCCCATGCAATGAGTTAACACTCAAAGTAAAATAAAATAAATTAGATAGTTTAAAAAACAAACACGTTTCACTTAAAATGATCAAAGCTGATGATCATTTATATGGCACTTATAAAGTAACACACACATTATTGATCTGTATAACAATTTTTAAAAAAGTCTTACCAGAGACGTGTGACATCTTCCTGATACAGCGACAGCAAACATTGTATGGATTTTGTTCCACTGTGCAGAGTGACACATTACATAATTAGACATCATGCTTGTGAGAGCTGCCACGGGTACACAGAGGCACACATGCACACATTAAAAAGTCGAGAGGGAAAGCTTCATATTAATTCTCCTGCTGAGTTACAGCACAGTGTAATAAATAGTAGGCTGCATGCAGCTGCACTCTAATACAGTTAACTCTCCCCCAACATACACTATACTAAGCCATTATTAATAAAGACCCACAATCTGAGACACACAGCCCGACAAGAAAACTCTATAACTGCTAACATTTCATTAAAGGGCATGTGTGTGTGAGCAAGGGGGAGAGAGTGAGAAAATATTTTCGCCATGAGGCTTTTCCACTGATAAAGACTTGCATTAAAATATTTCATCCACATGGACACTTAAAAATGTAACACAAGCAACACGAACTCACACAACACTGGAGGGTTAAACCAACACAAACTGGTGCAAGCACACATTCCGGTTAGGGGAAAACCATAAGTGCAGCTTGGTGTGATTGTTTGCTTGTTTGTTTATTTATTCATTTCATTTCCATTAAAAACAATACAAATTTCAAGAGAAAAAATATAAAATACCTATAAAATGAAAGGCGGCAGAAGAAGAATTAAATCTTATTAATTCTGCCCCTTCTTAACAAAATCAATTCAAACAATCAATTCAAGCAATAATCACAAATAATACAACAAAACCCAAAACATATCATTTTTCTTTATAGTTTTCGCTAATATTAACTAACTTAAATGTATCTCGTCAGCATTATATTCTTTATCCTTTTCTTAAATACAAATAATGATTCCTCATTTTTAATATCATTATTCAAACCATTCCATAGATCAATTCCTCTCATTAAAGTAGACCTACCCCGCAAACTTGTTCTAAACTTTGGCTTAACAAAAATATCAGTTCCTTTTAATTGTCAGGTGCCTCTGAGGAGCGCCGTGCAGATTATCATGCAAACAGTTAAATAAATGAACACAGTAATGGCATTTATGATGAGAAGGAAAACGATCTGTTGCGAATTCAAAAAGTTGAAGGAAGCTCTG
This sequence comes from Garcialebias charrua, assembly GCA_038048925.1. NCBI lineage: Eukaryota > Metazoa > Chordata > Actinopteri > Cyprinodontiformes > Rivulidae > Garcialebias > Garcialebias charrua. The sequence continues at coordinate 8,974 of JBBPBX010044457.1, read as the reverse complement.
AAATGAATGTGCAAGTTTATGCAGGTTTATTGTACATAATAAGAATAAACCTTACAGCAACAACAGACCTCTCACCGAGCACAAGTCCACACACACATCTTCGAAGGCGGATCACGGTTTTATACCTCCAGATGACGTCATCGCCTCATGGGACCAATCCTGGAACCGAACCGCCTTGGAACCGCCCTAGAACTTCCCCTACTCTGTACGTGATCCGTCTCTCAGCCAACAAGCTACCAGCTCTGTATGTCAATCATCCAGTGTTATGTCTGTTGTATGTGCAGGCGTGTAACTGTTCCCTAGTGAAAACAAAGCCCGAGAGAAAAACGTTCTGCCTTGTGTCACATTTCACATTATAAGGCAGAATTAAGTGAATACAAATAATGGAACATAATGGGTGTAATGTAATACTGATAGAAATATATTTCAATTCCCCTTTTGACATGACAAACATCATGTCAACAAAATCCTATATGTTCTATGTGAGAATGCAATTAAAAACTTGATACACATTGGAAATCTCTAACATTCCCACCCACAGCAATATTACATCTAAGTTACCCACCCAGAATATAAAACCCTCATATAAAATAAGCAATAATATAAATGGTAATAAAAACTAAACAGAATAAGATCAGAACAAACAAACAAAAAATAAAACAGACAAAAACAAAGAATAAAACAAATGTAACAAACAAATAGAAACAAGACAAAACAAACAAAAACAATGAACAAGAATAAAACAGACAAAAACAAACAAGACAAAAATAGATGCAAAGACGAACAAATAAAAATAAAAACAAGAAAGAACCGAGCGGACTGTCCCTCCTATCAACAAACACGCCTCTACAGGGTATATGCAGGAATAATGAAGTTAAATTCAATACCTTTAAAAAGGCGTTCAATAAAAAACAACTGGACTTTAATCAGACCTTATAAATTCAATACTTTCTCAAAAACCCTTAAATTTCCCAAAATTTGATTTATCAACTCTTAACAAACTTCAAAACATTGCATATACTCTGCTCCATTTCTGGTATGTGTTAACCTTAGCAAAGAATATGAACTGTTGTCAGGCCTCTTCATCTTCTTCATCATAGACACCTGTGAGGAGAAAAGCCCTACACTACTCTGTTAACTAATCCGATATCTGAGAAAAGCTCAACTACTCTTATTCAGAGATGTCTGTGATAAGGGCTAAGACCACATTCAGAAAATTAAACACTTAATCTATGATTAATCTGATCAGAACAGAAAACACAAAAATCCTTCCATAACCTGTCAAACTCAATTATCTTATTCACATCCATTTCCTATATATATATATATATATATATATATATATATANAATCCATGGCGTATGCTCTTCGTCACTCTGTGGATGGACCGGCTCCCCTCGTGCCTTGCCTTCTGTTGAAATCTTGTTCGTAGAATCGAATGCCCATACCTCCAATCGATCTTAATTTGCATTCAAGGTGCTTTTCTGAGGAGCTGCAGGCAGCAGCAGAGGGGGAGGGGGAGGACTGGTGCGACTGCCTCCGTCAAGAGCCAGAACACAATGGTTATGGTTATTTATTAAGGAAAAGTTAAGCTCAGACACATCTTTGCTATAATTTTAAGCAAACAAACATATTTTCTAAGGTGTTTATCTTCTTAAATTGTAAAGAAATTAAGGTTTTCGGTCCCTGCGCGCGCACGTTTGGAAGACCCCAAAAAGCGAAACTATTTAAATCCAGATTTGACCATTATGTTAATTTATTAAGGAAAAGTTAAGCTCAGACACATCTTTGCTATAATTTTCAGCAAACAAATATATTTTTAAGGTGTTTATCTTGTTAAATTTTAAAGAGATGAAGGTTTCCGCTCCCTGCGCGTGCACGTTTGGAAGATCCGACAAAGAGAAACCATTTAAATCCAGCTGATTTGACCATTATGTTCATTTATTAAGGAAAAGGTCATCAGTTCAGACACATCTTTGCTATAATTTTCAGCAAACAAATATATTTTTAAGGTGTTTATCTTGTTAAATTTTAAAGAGATGAAGGTTTCCGCTCGCTGTGCACGCACGTTTGGAAGACCCGACAAAGCGAAACTATTTAAATCCAGCTGATTTGAACATTACGTTCATTTATTAAAGCTGCTATGTGTAACTTTCTGTTGTGCTCAGGACTTAGAAATATTTTCAGCAGGGAAAAGCATTCTGCTCCCTCCCCCTCAGAGCCATATATGACTCTGAGGGGGAGCCACAGTCCGTGCTCTGCTGAACTTGAGTTCCGCCTCCTGCTGCATGTCCGCTCGGAGCCGCTTCAATATTCTGTGTTTATATGTTAATAAAACGTTCTAAAAAATTAAATAAAACCATAAAGCACTGGTCCAACAACACAAAAACACCCTGAAATCAGCAGAGCTTCCCGCAGCCACGTTAGACATGATTCAATTCGCTCGTGACTTCCTCATTTCTGTCAGTGGAGGTCTGGAATGTCTGGAATTTTCCGCCCCCACTACATGTCCTGTGGCAGACGCTGCGAAGTTCTGTGATTATATGTTAATAAAATGTTCTAAAAAATAAAATAAAACCATGAAGCACTGGTCCAACAACACAAAAACACCCTGAAATCAGCAGAGCTTCACGCAGCCACGTTGGACATGAGTTTTTTTTCGCTCGTGACAAATCCATTTCCTCATTCCTGTCAGTGAAGGATGAAGCGATCACTTGACTTTTGGCAAAAAAACAAAAGAAAAGTCCAGCTCTGGGATGAAGAAGGGATATTTAATACATTTGTGTCACATACAAAACAGTCCTGCATCGCTTTGCAATCCTTTGAATGAGAACGTGCGCGGCGCTGGGGCTGGGACAGGCGGGGGCGTGGGTTGGGGCGTGACAAACAACTCTGTTTTTATTGGCTGGTCATTGTCCGGGTCACTCTGTGTTTTTAGTGTTTTTATAAATGCTGATAGAGAAGCAAGGGGACTATAGTTTTTTTCAGAGATTACTTTGTCTAACATCAGTCTGTCAGTAGATAGTGACAGAGTGAAGAAATATGTTAAAAATATATTGTTAGAAAAGTTACAGACTGCATTACAAAGTTACATAGTGCAGCTTTAAGGAGCCAAGATGGTCTAGTGGCAGGGCTTTTGACTACGGATCCGAAGGTCGCGGGTTCGCGCCCCGGCCACTACCCAGCTTGGGGTGTCTATGAGTGCACACCTATTTCTCCAGCTCCCCGGGCGCTTTCGGGCTGCTCACTGCACCACCTGGTAGGTGGTTGGGTTAAATGCAGAGACGAATTTCGTCTGTGTATGGGAACATATGCAGATGACAGGAATAGACATTATTATTATTATTATTATTATTAAGGAAAAGTTCAGCTCAGACACATCTTTGCTATAATTTTCAGCAAACAAATAATTGTTTTTAAGTGTTAATCTTGTTTAAGTCCTTCCGTGCACGCTCCTGTGGCCATTTGGCTGCCAATAATTTTTTAGCAAAACACCGTCCCACATTTCTGGGTTGTCAGCGGTGATGCGTAACATACGTGATGCGTCAGCGGTGACGCATAATAGATGTGACGTATATGGTGGCGCGACATGTTTATGGATGTTTCCACTTTATTGGACATAATTGGACTGATGCGACGTGTATGGCGGTGCGACGTGTACGACGGAAAATACGGTACGGCTTTTCTTTTACATTTTATTGTTAGATGTAACTGGGACCATGTGTACATAATCTCGTTTCATCACATGTACCACATGTGGTGCGAATGACAATAAAGGTTCTCTGACTCTGAGAAAGACAACATTCTCAACAGTTTAATTGTTACAATATTTACTTTTTTCTTTTCAACTCTAAATAACCTTTCTTTTCTTTTTTTTTACAGAAAAACGCCCATAAAAACAAGCATTTATTTTAAAAACAGAAGAACTTGTGCTATTGAATACTACCAGTACTTCTACTACTTCTACTACTGCATATGTATGTATGTATGTATGTATGTATGTATGTATGTATGTATGTATGTATGTATGTATGTATGTATGTATGTATGTATGTATGTATGTATGTATGTATGTATGTATGTATGTATGTATGTATGTATGTGAAATATATTTCTATCAGTATTACATTACACCCACTATGCTCCATTATTTGTATTCACTTAATTCTGCCTTATAATGTGAAATGTGACACTAGGCAGAACGTTTTTCTCTCGGGCTTTATTTCCAATAGGGAAGAGTTTTTCAGTTACACGCCTGCACATGCAACACACCCAACATTTGATGATTGACATACAGAGCTGATAGCTTGTTGGCTGAGAGGCGGATCACTCACAGAGTAGGGGAAGTTCTAGGGCGGTTCCAAGGCGGTTCGGTTCCAGGATTGGTCCCACGAGGCGATGACGTCATCTAGAGGTATAAAACCGTGGTCCGCCTTCGAAGATGTGTGTGTGTGGACTTGTGCTCGGTGAGAGGTCTGTTGGTCGCTGTAAGGTTTATTCTTATAATGTACAATAAACCTGCCTAAAACTTGCACATTCGTTTCAGAGCTTCCCTTCAACTTTTGAACCGCAACAATTTGGTGATCCCGACGTTGAGAAGTGTGAGGTTTGGCCTGAAACGGAAGCCGATTGAGGGCTTCCCCCACGAGTGGCGGAGCAAGCTGCAGCCAAGTGGCGCCTCTTCATTCAGGTGAGCAGATCTTCCGTTTATAACTAAATGTCTGCTATTGAAAACGCTAAATTTACCTTGGCTGTATGTCTGTTCTGTCTACGGGTGGGCAAAAATTACACCGTAGTGTAGCTACGGTTGTTTGGGTTAGCGTTAACAGTTAAATAACGTGAACCACTGTTGGTATTTCATTTGAATGTGCATTTTTTTTGCTGTTTTCGTACATATAAGTAAAGTATAAAGCACATAGTCCACACACACAAAGGGTGAGAGTATGAGTGCCTAAGTTTGCGTTTTTTCCCCATCTATGAGCTCCAGCCTGTTGGCTGGGAGACATTTTTTTTATTTGTTTATTTTATGGGCTCCGGGAGCTGTGGGGCTGAGGTCAGAGGTGAACTCCGGGATTTATTCGCCGTAGAGTCGCACTGGCTTTCATCCAGCACACGGCTTGCCGTACAGAGTGGCCTGGGTCGCTCCGGGTTCACAAGAGTTGCCGAGAAGGTGATTTAGTTCACAATCCGGGACCAGTGATCGCCGTTAGAGTCAAATCTTTTCTTCCCCTTCCCAGTTGAAGTTGATTGCCGTATTTTCTGGTGTATAGGTCGCAAACTTTTTATTTTTTTTACATTTATTATTTTTTTTATTTTCTTTTCTTTATTCATTTTTTCCTTTATTTATTTTCTGTTTCATTTAGAGGCTTGTGGCCTGTACTCCAGAAAGTGCTGTAAACACGCAAACTAAGGCAACAGGGAAAGATTTTTTATTTTATATATTGTTTCAGTGGGTGTATTTGCCGGCAGTAGGTCAAATTGTGAAGTCTAATAGTGACTGCCACTGCTGTGCTCTGGGGTGGCATTTTTATTGGGTGTTTTAGGAGGGTGATTTAAAACAGGCAGTTTCTTGGTTGGCTACTGCAGCTGTCCATGGTCCTGGCTGGAGGTTTGCTCACTTCACCCTTGTAAAACGCGTGTATAATATTATTATAATGTCTGACATACCTATACAAACTTGGAAGAATTGTGCCCTTGGCACATTAGGATCTGTTTTGCATGAGTTATGGGTTTCATGGAGTCGGAAGGTAGCTGTCAAGAATGTTCTTGATGAGAAAAGACGTTTAGTTTCTTGGGTGAATAACATGTGTCGGTCAGGAATGTTTCCTGTTGTGGATGACCTGTCTCCATCTGCTGTTGGACAGAAATCTGCTTGAGAAGTGTGCACAGGGCAGTTTCACAGAGACAAGTTGTTGGCTCACATTCAGTTTTATGGCCGTCAACAGATAAGACCTTAGTGCCTGACACCACAGGGCCCCCACCTCTTCCTCCTTCCATGCTCGTACCAGGGAAGAGACATCTCCTTGAGGTTACCCCCCCCCCGCTCCCCCGCGCCTGTAACACAGCTGCCCCTGAGTGAGGTGAGTTCACTGGACCATTCTGTAAGTTCTGGTCCAGGGAACGGCTCAGATTTATTGTTTGTTCGTTTAAGTTCAACGCTGCTGTTGGAAAGACTCCACAGTTAAGTAGTTAGTTAATTGATAGTTCACGGTTGGGTTGTTTTATTTTTTTATTGTTGCTGTGACTGTTTGTGCTATTTTATGAAAACATGGAGGCTGAAAAGGCGCACGTTATGGTCATGACTGGCAGAACGGAGACATGCCTTGAAGCTCAACGGCCTTGTGCTTCGCACCTCCTCCTCCTCCTCGTCCTCCCCCGTATGCACCTGTGGGATTAAATCCACACAACCAAATGCCATTGACGAAGCTATCATCCATAAATCTGGCAGAGCTCTCACTTGGTTCTGAACACACTAGATCCAGCTCAGACTTGCTTCTCGTTACAGGGGGTATTTTACAGACAAAATCAGCAGAAAATAGGAATATGGTACAAGACCATGTGCAAACATTGATGGGTGGTATTCACACCACTCCTGGCTCTGTGGGTGAACAAAGGGGAGGTGATGTGTTTCGTCCACCGTCCTCTGATGCTTCTTTCAGCGTGACATCTTTGGGGGCTTCATATGACTCCGTGCCACTGACCTGTCCTGGTCCAACTGCTTGTCCTGACCTCAGGCCTCCTGCCACAACTTTTGATAAGGTCACTGGCTGGCAGCGAGGAAATTCAGGTCGATTAAATAGAATTGCTGATAATGTTCACACATGCCTTGACGCAGCGCCTCCTGCTCAATTCATGTTACCTCTCGTTTCTTCCACCACAGCTGAGGGAGTCCGCAAACAGACTTACACGCCTTTTAGTTTGCAGGATACTGAGTTGATCCGTCAGCGTTTGCCTGATATCCAGAAAGGAGGTTCGGCTTGGATCCGCGCTTTTCTGGAGGCATGCGCCGGAATTGTGCCATGTCTGGGTGATTGGAGGAGGGTTTTCACAGCATGCACGTCGTTTGGTAGTTTGACTGAAATAGAACAGGCTGCTGGGACTAAATTGGACCCAGACAGTGACACACTGCACGACCACGTTCAAATTTTATGGCCAATTATACGAGAGAAATATCCGACGTCTATGAAATCTTCAGACTTGTGTGAGATTCCTCCGGCTGTTACAGAACGGGGCACGACCTACTTATCTAGAGTTAAGCTCTTGTGGGAAAATAGAACTGGAAATGATCCAACGATTGATCCTACGACTCAACTGTTGTTCAGAGGTGCTGTAGAGAGCTCTCTGTCTGATGATGTTAAGAAGAGTTTGGCGTCTGTTGTTGGCCTAACAAAGATGGATTATGATTTATGGGCAGCCCACATTGTTCATTTTATTGATCAATCTTTTGATAAGAGGGAGTCTGATGACAGGGAATTAAAATCCCTTGAAACTCAATTAGCTAAGGCCCAATTAAAAGACATACGTGACAAACTTAATTTCACAAAGGTGAATGCAATCCAGATGCCCCAGGTTCAGGGTCCTCCTACATCATCTGATAATTCATATCAACAGAGACCTCTGGGCCCATCCACATCCTGGCGCAGGGGTCGGTACAAACGTCCGAGGGGCAACCCTCGACCCACGGACAGGTGCCACCGGTGTGACGGGGTGGGACATTGGCATTTTCAATGTCCGACCAAACAGGATTTATCGAGACAGGAGGTGACACCAGCTCGTTATCCACATGACGTATATACACCACCACCAGATAATACTCCACATGGCCCTATGCCGGGAGCCAATAATCAGGCCCCAGGCCAATATCCTATCCAATAGGGGTGCCCTGGTCCGGCAGTAGGTGGCGTCTTGTATTTGGAGCCTTTTTGGTATCGTTAACCATTAACGGCCGAAATCACATGTGTATGGTTGATACAGGCGCCAGGTATTCGTCAGTTAACACGTCACTCCCACGATCAAGCCAGAGGAGTGGCCGCTCTCGTGTGGAATAATCTGCGCTTTGAACACTCCTTCCTGATTTCTGACATATGTCCAGTGAACTTTATTGGACGAGACATTCTGTGTGATCAGAACGTGACTTTGATGATGAGTCCTGACAACGTCCAGCTGAGTTTTCCTGATGGAACTGTTCAGTACTGTGCTACAGTGAAAAGCTCCATTCATCAGATGCTCCAGGTTGAAGGGACTTCTGCTGAGTCTGGTCCAGCCGAATTTCAAGCTGAAGTTTGGTGGGGAGCAGTTCCTGACTTTACAACTACGCTCTTGTACGACACACTGCAGAGCTGGAACGCCTGGATTAATGTCATAAGATCTTATGACATGCTTCCTGATGTGGCACATTGCACGCTGAACTATGACCTTTGTGGTGATGGAGACTACGATGTGCTCTGGACAGGACTGCTTGAACATTGTCAAGAGACTGGTGAATTTCCAGTGGCTGAAATCATGGACATTTATGTGGCCCCGGAGGGAGTGGTGGCAGGCGTGAAATTGCCCGCACCGTTACTGCAACTGTATATGCTTGGCGATGTATCAGCTCCACATGTGTCATTGATGGTTGTATCTGGTGCCGATGCGAAGAATTTAGGTCCTGTGATGAGACGCTGTCTGGCTGTAAGGGAATGGGTGCCTACACAAAATCCACACTTACACTATTCTCCAGAAACTGATACTTACAGGATCACACACAGATCATTCACATTATTGTTACCTGAGAAACATTCTCTGCCTAGATCACATGGCGGAGAAAACACAGACCATGTTGATACGGACAAACTGTTAGCCAGTTTGCCTGATACACTTTGGGCCAGGAGTTCTACAGATGTGGGCCTGCTGAGTGTCAACCCTGTATCGATCGTCCTGAAGCCAGGCACGGTTCCAATCTATAAACATCAATATCGACTCCGACAGGAGCAGA
>JBBPBX010044456.1:0-27455 GCA_038048925.1 Garcialebias charrua | reverse complement strand
CCTCTCCACTCCCCGTCTGTGTAAAGTTTTATATTTATTTACTTAAAACAAAAGTATCTGTGCTGACATAGTAGAAACAGCAGAATAATAAAAATAGATGAATAAAAAAAAGGCACACGAACTAAAGTTGATGTTAAGAGGTAAATTTTTATTTAAATAATTTTACAAACCAAGAAATTTGATTGACTTGCTTGAAGAATTCTCGGTGGATCTGAGGACACACAAATACAAATTATTACTTTCTTACTTCAGCATTCCATTTAAAACGTGACTGAGAGAGGATTGATTGCAAGCATTTCCCATTGTATTTTTCCTGATATTAAGAAAAGTTATAAAAGGTTACATAATCATCTCTGATATACAGGTATCCACACGTATTTGATCAATCTTGTTTATAAAATTCTGATCCAAATATTTTAGATTTTAAAGGCTTAACAACGTTAAAATCGGACGTTTTAACAGTAGGCCTGGCGCTTACACGAGCGGTCCGATTTGATAAAATTTTAGCGAGAAAGACTCCAAATTGTTTCGCTGAACCAAGCGGACAGATCCGTTTTTATCATGAAAATCTGACGAAGAAAGATCCGATTTTAAATCATCCAAAAATTACGTTTTTTGTCGGAAATGAAAAGCTAAGCTAATGCTAACAGAGAGACAGCCGAAGCTCCGCTCGTCCGTCTGAATCCGTAAATAGATAGTTATACTGTGAAACCAAACGTTTCTAAATTGTGTTTTCTCTGCAAAAAGAAACTGAGAATTCGCTTACCAATTTTTGTCGAAATAGTTCTGTCGAAAAAGCTGAGTGATGACGAGGCAAGAATTCAGGAGGCCTTGTTGTCATTTGAGAACTTTGATACAGTGTTGCCAGATCTCGCGACAGAAGCAAGCGACCAGCCCAAAACAAGCCCAACTGGCAACCCACCCCATTGTGTAAAACTGAGACCGTTTTTAACCAGTATAAACATACATTTATTATGGCGTTGCATACAAACGGCAAAAATTATGCTAAACACTTTGAAAAACATAGCCACTCTAAAAAATAAAGATACATTTTGCATATTTATACAGATTAATCCCATTAAACCTCTGGAACTCATTTGAGATCTGAATTTTAAACGAAGAGTGATGACAACAATTATTGGCAATCACAACATTAAAGAAATTCATGAAAACTGCGTACAACTTAGTAAAAATAAACTAAAAAATTGAACAGCTAACCATGCTAAGAGTGCCCCCTTTTCTCCCATTTTTTAATTATATTATTTCCCCATATTTCCCCACTTATTGTTATTCTACTTCCGGCACTCGACAAGGCAGGTCGCATATCTTTCTGCTCTTCCCTCCCTAAGTTTTTCCTACTCCCTGCTTGCTTTTCGTCTCGTCTGCGACCCTTCAGCGCTCACTCGAACCAATATGGAATTAATCAATTGGGCTGTTTCTTCAATGGATAAGATTTTTTCCACGAGGCGGACCGTGTCAGGAGAAGCTGTCTGTCCCTCCGACACACACGCGGCTGGATACGTGCTGGACTCGTGGGGTCAGTGGCAGCCCATGTGTCTGTCCGTTCTGAGTGTCGAAGACGTGGAGGATTTGTGGATTATTGGATTATTGGTAGCAACTGCTCTGTTTTTTGGCGTAACCGGAGTTGTTTGTTATCGGAAGCTGAGCGAGGCTTCGGCGGCTATCAGAGCGCTGTCGGGACTGCCTGATCAGCAAAATTCTCTGAACCGGGTCGTGGGCTCCTCATCCCAGCTGCTTTATGAGCTCAATCGCACGATTGGTGCAGTGGTGGACCACCGTGCACCTGCTGTCCGTTTTGGGACTTGTTTGCAGCCACCCAGGATCGATCAAGGGACAGGTGGAAGCTCATGAAAGCGGGGCAGAGCAGAACCACATATTTGGATTTCTTTCGGCCATGAAACAGCACCCACAGACTTGAAGGCGGCAGTGGAAAAGTACACTGTGGTCTATTTGGATAACAAACAAAAACATTATCTGGCTTCTGCACATGTCCTTGAAGCGGGCTGTGGGAATCCATTCTCCTAGAGTGAGAAGTTGAAGAGCCCCCCCCTCCCCTCCCCCTCCCCAGAGATTTCTGTGAGGCTTCGGATAACACCCAGCTGCACACCTGCTGAACTTTGTGTTTGTCTGAAAGTAATCATGGACCCAATCTCCCTGCCATGCCGTATTTCCTTTGTTATTGTACCTAAATGTGCTCTGATATGGTTTTTACTGAATCACGCGGTGTCTTGAAGACAAAATGTGATTCATCTTTTTTAATATCAATGCTGTGAATCCCAGTGTTTCTGCTTGTTTTCCTGCTTTTGACCTTCATCTGGAGACAGATTGGGCCTGGCCGCGCTAAAAGTATATCAACGTGTTGAATAAACATGTCGTGTGTTGATAAAACATATCGTGTGTTGATAAAACATGTAATGTGCTTTGTTTTGCTGCAGCTTTTGCACTCACTCATTTCTCTCTGGATGCCTGCAATACATATTTACGTTGTAATCGGTGAAAATTGATGCAATGTTAATAAAACTCCTTGATTCCTTGATTCCTTGATTATTGGAGCTAATTTTAGCGTGGTCTTGTCACTAGACGAAGAATAAAGTGAAATGAATAACAAGCCCAAATAAGCGACTTTACGTTCAAAGTAAGCCCAAGTAAACACAATAAGCGACTACAGAAAATAAAAAGCCCAGAGTAGCTTATAATGAGCGGACTTGGCAACTATGCTCACAGACACCTGTGATTATCTGAGGGGAACAGAAAAGTAACATTCATGAAACAAAAACAGTTTTATCTTGGTCATCCAGAGAGGTTCAGTTCATGTTTTCAGATTCTGAGTAGAGTCTGTTACTGCGAGGTGAAGTTGAGAGGAACTGGATGTTTTTATAGCAGTCGCATAGGATGTTGATAAAACACGAAATATATTTGGATTTAATGCAAAACAAATGGGAAGTAGAGAAAGTATTACCGGTATACTACATTGAATTACAATTATTGACTATTTAAACTTTTATGATAAGCTTGTTAATTTAAATTAACAACCATAATCAGATCAAAATTAAGTTTAGGCATTTTAGGATAACAAGTCTTAGACAAATTTAGCAAAAAATTATTTTTAGACTTGCCAGTAAATTCTGTCTTTTAAAGGTTTAACTAAATTGATAAAACTTTGACACTTATAAAGAATAAAAAAGTATTCTTGTCAAATAGAAACTTGACTAGATTGTAAGTTGAAACGCTCAGTTTAAATTCATCATTTTAAAACGATTTTTGCATACATTGAAAATGTTTTATCAATTTTAAAGAGCTGTTACACAGTTAAGTAGATTTTAAGAGCTGTTTCCTTTAAAGAGTTATATAATGTGACTGAAATGATTAATAATAAAAATGCTTTATTAGAAGTAACTTTTCAGCAAGTAGGTTAAATACGCACAAGAATCCAGCCAACTCGCCAGGAGTGAAAGACACGTTTCACTGTTAAAACCTAATTTTGATATTGATTTGCATAAATTATGACCATTAATGGCAAAAAGAGGTCTGGTAAATTTGAAAGGGAATTAGAATAACATATCATTTGACCATGCAATGCATAATCTTTGACAGCAGTAAGAGTTGTTTTTATTTCAAACAGATTGGGGCTGTGTATACAGTAATAATAATATGGAATATTAAAACGGGAAGTACCACTCACAGACACGCCTTGACTGAATACACATTTTTTATTTTAATCAATACTTTTCTATTTAGGACATAATTTGGATCTCAGTTTATAATAAGTGAGAATTGGACTTGTAAACATTGAAACTTGGAACCACAGGGCAAAAAATCATCCAACCCATGCTTTAACTTTTGATAAGTAAACCACTGAAAAGTGGTAAAATTTCTAGTTTCAGGTTAAATTGACATTTTTTCTCATACGTAAATTAATGATTTTAGATCTGTTATGCAGATCAGATTAAAAGGATGCCTCTGTTGAAAATTCACTTTTATGTTGATGAACATTTTAAAATTCCATTGTGCAAACCAGAATTACAGAGGTGGCTCTATTCAAGGTAAATGCTTATAGAAATAACATGATTACTTTGAACCTGGTTTGTTAAGGATTTTTACATTTTTCTATTTTCTCATTTTTTATTTATTTTAGAAGCAGCCTCACGATGTTTGTGGAGCGGAAAACGTAAGTCTGATGGACCTCACGACACTTTGCAGAACACATGGTTAGTAATACATATATTTAAGATAGGGTCATGTCAAAGAACACATGCAGCGTCTGAATTTTTGGATCACAAACTACTGTGGTTATTGATTGGATCGGATCAGATTTAATATTAAGGGCATGTCCAGATCTGGCTCACTGACTTCACCGAGAACACCATGACTGGACTCCCAGGCTGCCCTGCTCAAAATAAACATTCGAGGGGCTTAAAGAACTATGGCACTGAACGAGGGCTGTGCGTTGGACTTTTATCCGAGCAAGAGACACCACAAAGACTTTCACAAAGAACTGTCAGAACAAGGTCATCAAACACAAATGACCAGAATATGCGGTCCGGGTGTGAAGGATCGATGAGAAGCAAAGATCTCACCCAGAAACAAAGATCTCACTGGATGCTGTGACAAGAGGGAGCTGAACAGGTTCTCCAGAAAGACAAAGAGAACAGGTCTTGAAGTCACCCACGCCAACTGTCCAGCTGAAGGTCATGCCCCCCGTATGGATCTGTGAAGATCTGTCAATGCCCTGGTATAGTGTTTCAAAACTGCAGTCTGCTTAATTTTATTTAATGTAACACATTCTCATGATATGGCCTGCTAGAGCAAGGCCACAGAATTTGTAGTTTATATTATGTGGGTCTGACGACTTATTTTTCCACTTCCAGTAACTTCGTGATGGTACAGAGATAATGATCCCAGCTCATAACCCTGAAACAAGTTAATGTTTATATTTTCTTTTACAGATTAAAATTGTGTCTCCACAAACATTCATGCAAAAGTTTTGTGGAGCTGAAGGAAGGATAGCAATTGTCCTTGAACTGAGTGCATTTTGGTGGGTCTGGTTTGCCACAAGGAAATTATTGTTAAAACAATTTTTATAGCTTTATGCTTTAAATCTTAGATTGTTATTTATACCATACCACTTTATTTATAGAGCACTTCGGCGGACGCGGGCCAACCAAGGTGCTGTACGATAGAAACAAGCCAAGCAGACAGGAAAACAAAACAAAAAAAAGAAAAAAAAAGAATAAAAGTGGGTTTTTAATCAAGACTTAAAGACTGTGAGTGAGGGAGCCTGCCTGACACTCAGTGGCGATATATAATAATGCAATAAGGGAATATTAGGAAGTGTTCCTAGAAATAATAATAATAATAAAGAATATATCACTAATAACATTAATGAAGGCTCATAAAAGGAAACAGCTCATTCATTGATTAGATGATCAGTTATACAAAAAATAACTTTTTTTTTATATTCAACAACCAAGCCATTCAAAGAATGATTTAAGAAGAATGAAAAATTGACACGTTGTACTGTAGGATAAATCAGATAAACCTACAAACCACATTGCTTTGGTATATGTTGTTTAATAAACAGGTACTGTATATGCCATTTGATAAACAGGTATTTATTTTTAACAGATCCAAAGAGAAAAAAGATGGGGGACGCCCTGGAGTTTTGGATCTATTCAAAAGGTTGATTTGAAAGGTTGATTTTGAAATGTGGTGGTTCTATATTTTTAAAACACGACTGACTCTGACTATAGACTGGACTTATTTTGAGCACATGAACCACATGTTTTTATTGTAAATTCTTTATTACTACAGCGCTGTATGTCTATATGTATGTCCGTCTATATGTATATATGTATGTATGTCTATATGTATGTCCGTCTATATGTATATATGTATGTATGTCTATATGTATGTATGTCTGTCTGTACGTATATGTCTGTCTATGTCTGTATGTATGTTTAGACTTTTTCCACAGACTATGAGAAAGGTAAAGTATTTTAAGTGAGTATAAATCGTCTCCTGTTTCCTGCTACAATGATCATGCTAATTAAGAACAACTTACTAATTAAAAACTAACCTCAAATCAAAGTGAGTGATTACTCATTTTCACTGAAGAATGAAATCATTTGTTGTTGTTGTGTTTTTTGCCGTTAAATACAAATGTTTTGGATAGTAAGAATGTAATTTTATTTTAAGTTTAAAGAAACGATTATTATTATAGCCAATTACAGAATTTAGTTTAAGTTAACAGGTTTGACTCACTAAGGAGTTACCCACAGCTTGACCTTCCCCAGACCACAAATGGCTCATGGGATCCAAAGGCCTTAGTTTTATTTCACAATTTGCAAGTTTTTTGGTGTCCAGTTCTCCTCTCAAAAGACTACAGGTTTCCGGAACTCCTTCAGGGGGAGTTGCCAGTGATGCCAGTGAATCCCGCCTTGAAACGAGGTCCTGCTAGGGACGGCTGAAAAACGAGGGTGAACGGGACCCCAACAGGTGGTGGAAAGGACGCGTCATCTTCTCGAGAGAAAAAGCAACAGCTGTTACATCTGAGTGACCGGTGCTCCCCTGAAAAAGAAGTTTGGAGCAGTCGCTGAGCCAGATTTTGAAGATGGATCTGGTCAGAGCAACTTTGTCAGGACATGTGGCTTGACTATACCCTATGCCACACACAATTCAGGTTTGCGACCTGCTACTGTGCCCGCATCCTCCACCAAGAAGAAAAAGACTTGAACAAAGGCTCTCCCCAAGAAGAAAAAGACCCGCACAAAAAGCTCTCCCCAAGAAGAAAAAGACCCGCACAAAAAGCTCTCCCCAAGAAGAAAAAGACCCGCACAGAAACTCACAGAAGAAAAAGACTTGAACAAAAGCTCCCCCCCCCAGAATCACATGAACTTATTTCACACACAAAGAACTTTCCCCCCCCAGATGAAATGGACTTGTGCCCAACAATTTCTGCCACAAACAAATCCCCAAGGAACAGAAAGAACGTGTTCTGAAAACGGGACACTCCCTCCCCAGGAAAGACACTGAACTTACCCTCCCACAAAAAAAAAAAAAAAAAAGATGGATGCTGTGAAGAAGAATGTTTGATCTATTTCATTTTTTAAGTTCAAACCGGTTGTTTTCGCTTTCCTGGACATTAGTTGATATCACAGAAGTTTCAAACCAACTGAAAGTTTATTTTATTTTTGTGCCCATAAAGGGCTATTTTGTTGTGTGTTTGAGAATTATTTCCCACATCTTTGAAAGTGTATAAGTTCCATTTAATTGTTTAACACAACAAATTAGATTGGTTCTTTTTTTTTGGTTAAAACAAATTAGATTGGTTCTTTGGTTAAGACAAATTAGATTGGTTCTTTTTATTTTTAAAACAAATTAAATAGCTTATTTCTTTTATTTGTTTAACACAAATAGATTAGTTCTTTATATATGTTTCTTCTCAAAAGTCCTATTTCTTTGGAAAAACTTGGTTTTTGTGGGTAAATAGACTAATCCATGCTAAATATATTATTCCTTTTAAAACTTTTGACATAAGCCATGAGGTGAGACCATACTCATTGCAAAATTCTCCTCAAATATTTATTTCTCTCAAACGTTGAAATAAGTCATGAAATATGACAATCAACAGAGTTCTCCAAAACTTTATAATCTCTCAAACCATCCTAAAGACGTGATCCTGCATGATCAGGGCGTTACTGTAGAGGCAACAGGACGGTCGGTATGTGTTTTTTTGCCCCTAATTTGAATTAGGCCTCGGGGTCGTTTTCCATACCACTCACATAATTGATAATGATCAGTTTATATATGATAAAAAGGATGGGATGATGGAGATGTTCAATATTTATCATCTAAAACTAATTACTCTGACCCAATAATTATAACCCAGCTCACTTATATCAAATATTCTCTGTTCCCTTTAAACACTTATATTTGATAGTACAAACATGTTGTTTGCTTTTCTCCTTGATACAGAAAAGACAGTCTTCTAGCCTTGACAATGTTTGGATTAGATGTTCTTGTTTGATCAGAACCATGACTTGTTTGTTTTATCTGTAAGACGTCAGAGCTTGTCAAACTCCACCTGCTTCTTGTTTAAATAGCTTGTCATGTCCAGTACAATTTGGAATTGTGCAGGACAATGTATTTGAGACCAAACTAAGTTTCAAAAGACATTAAAAGCCCTTCCCCTTTGCAAAGTTGTTTGTCTGATTTAACACTGTTCTCTTGTTTATCTTTGTGTGGTTTTTATTAAGGTAACAGGGGTTTAAAATCCCCATCAGGTGTCCAGCTCTGAAAACTGTGTTCACTTGAAGGCGCAGAGAACATGGTTGCATAAAACGTAGTAAAACAATTAATACCTTGATCATAAAGCACTTGTGCATTAATTATATAATAGTTGTGAAGTAGTTTTCAATCAGATTAAAAGTAGAACTGTGTAAAGTCAGCCTGTATAAATAAAGGTTGAATGAATGAATATTATCCTTCACTCTTTTACCAAAAAAGAGTTCAGCCAGCTGAAAAAACAAATGGTATTTCCTCTATCAGTTAAGGGGGAGGGAAAATACCCCACCAGAGAGAGACAAAGAGGGTCTCTGTGATTGGTGGAAGGCAGGAAATATCCTGCAGGAGTATATAAACATGGGTATCCTCCTCCAGCGAAAAAGCAGAAGGCCCCGGGGTGAAGACAACTGGATTCAAATTAATCAGGTTGTATGAGGTCTTCCTTGAAACACATAAAATGTCTTTCCTTCCACCCTCTCTCCCCACTGTCTCCCTGGCTCTATTTTGAACAAATGTAATGACTTTTAGGAATAGGACAAATGTATTCTGTGACTCTTTTTTAAACTTATGATTAATTAAACTGGTTTTTTGGAACTTTAAATTATGAGTGTTTGTCGTGTTTTCAGCGTGTTTTTCCTTTCTGATCCAAAGTGAACCAAATAACGAATTCTGGGGCGGATAAGAATCATAGCCAACAATTGGAGGTTCCTACCGAGATGGTTGCACGCGCGGACAGGAAGGGGCAGAGGAGTCCAGAGCACTGATCACTGACCGGTCACTTCTACAAAAAGGTAAGCAGATTCCTGTTTAAACGAAATCTGTGATTGGACATTAATAGGCAAATTTTAACTCAGTGTGTTGGACTCATTAAGATAATGAAATAAGACAAGTATACGTATACATGAAGTAAATAATAATACCCAAGTCCCAGGTAAAAACACGCAGTGGTCGCGCCTACCAAAAAGCCGACGGGCTTTTGGAACAGAGGGATTAGGGGTTTTAGGATAAATAAATAATTTATCCGCCGCCGTTTCCTGTAACTCTGAGACCAAGTTCAACTGTAATCTTACTAGGTGGTGTCTAGTTTAAAACAGTGACAATTTAGACTTACTTATAATTAGAGATTAAATAAGCAAGTGCGGGACTGGGTGAGAGTTTTGAAATGAGTACGCTGACTTTCGCTGATAAAATAATCCGATAAGAGTTCCAAAATTTGGACCAGTTAAAAATAGAATAAAATTAGTCACAGAATACTAAATCTTTTTTATGTTCTAAACCAGTGAGGGTATGAGCACTGTGAGGAGTCAACACACGTCAAACCAATCTGATGTTACACTCAAAAGGTTCTAAAAAAAAATAAAAAAAAAATAAATTCTTTTTTATTGCTGAGGTTTCTGGCGTCAGAGCTCCGCGTGCCTGTTGGGCTGGTCTGTTTGTCCGTGGTCTGTCCTGTGAGTTATAAGGCCAGCGTGAGCTGGTCAGTCTTAAGTGTTGTAAGTCTTGTTGAATTATAAGGCCAGCGTGTGTGTGTGTGGAAGAAGAAAAGAAAAAAGAGTTCCGGAGTGGTACACGGGAAAAGAATCGGACGGGCTGACTTGCCATAAGGAACGCGCAGTCTGTCTCGACCCTTCCAGTGTGGGAGGCACCCGTGTATTCACTGAGTCCTGGTTCCTGTGACAATAAAGATTAATAGCTGTGTGGTGTGTGCATGTTTTACTGTGAGAATGGACAAAGGTACAAAAGCTGAAATGGAAGGAAATTTTAGTCAGAAGTGCGGGAGCGCCTCATTTAAACCCATAGAAGAACAAAAGAAAATTATAACACAGGCAATAAATATATCAATGCAGGACAAAAAACAGGAAAAACAGCTCTTAAAAAAATTAGAGGAATTAACTGACAAAACAGGCAAAAGTAACGTGGTGAGTTTAATATGGGAAAAAATAAGGAAGTGTAGAGAAGAAACAGAGGACTTTGAAAAGCAAAAGAAAGAGGCCAATGCTTTACAAAAAGGGAAATATAAAAAATTGTTGACTGCATCAGACAGCAGTTGCAAAGAGTGGTTTAAACTGGTTTTAATAGCACAAGGAGTGTTACATTTACTGACTATGGAGAAGAGTGAGAAAACAGGAATTCTTGAGCCTCCACCCTATAACAGCACCCCACCAGCACCATCGGTAAAAAGCATGTACCCAATATATCATGTAGAAGGGGGCGTGGTAAAGATAGAAGAAGCTCCCTCCACCTTGGAGCAAGAGAATTCCATGACATCAGAGAGTCTGGTTACTAAGAGTGAGGTGGGATCAGTGAGTGCATCAGACTTCAGAGACTTTATGAACACACATGGGTCCCAAAAGGCAGCTGTCAGCTCAATATCTATAACCCCTCCTCCCTTCTCTCCAATAACCCCCCCAAGGTCACAGGCGTCGTTTTACCACCCATCAGGGCAAGGATGTGTTCCTCCTGACGCTCCTGGGTGGGGAAACAGGCCTGAATTAACTGACAGGATGTTAAATCTGACACCCCACAACACATCTAGGCCCAGGAACCCCCCCTTGGCCGAAGGCCCTCTTCGGATCACTTCAGAGGTTATAACCTCTCCTCCTCTTCCATCCAATCGGATGGAAAACACCAGTACACCGCTTCCCCTCTACACCACCACACCCAGTACACCACTTCCTGTAACATCACACCCCATTAGTCTTATGGAGCATGAGGAGACGCAAGGGTTTGAAAATTGTTCTTTTTCCAGCAGCAGCTATCCCTTGTTCCAAGCAGGTACACAAGTCAGGTACAAACCTTTTGCTCTGGGAGACATTCAGGCCTTGGTGGAGAAATTGCCCCCCCTAACAGAGGGGGCCAGCAAATGGTTGAACTCAGTGGACAGCCTCACCAAAGGGATCACATTGGCAGTGGGGGATGTGAGAGCTTTGTTGGGGAGATGTGTCACTTCCACTAGGATGGATGAATTGGAACGGGCAGCAGGTTGGAATCGCACAGTTCTCGACTACTCCCACCTGCCCTGTTCCAAATCCATACGTGGCGTTAACAAACTTGAACCCAAAACAAAAATGGTTCACTTGTATTGACTTAGCCAACGCCTTCTTTTGTCTCCCTTTGTCAAATGATGTACGAGACATTTTCTCTTTCACTTTTAATGGCCAACAGTATCGATACACGCGTCTTCCTCAGGGGCTTGCATTGTCCCCTGGAATATTCAATCAGGTACTAAAAGACCTGTTGGTTAAACTTCCTCTTCCTGAAGGCACCACTTTGCTTCAATATGTGGATGATTTATTGATAGCATCAGAATCACCTGAAGACTGTCTCAAAGCCACCCATGACATTCTTCTTCTTCTTCATGATGCGGGTTTCAAAGTGAGCAAAACAAAACTTCAAGCCGTCCGCACCCAGGTATCCTTCTTGGGACGGTTAGTCTCAGCTCGAGGAACAACGCTTTCTCCTGAGCACAGAGTTTCCATTTTGAATCACCCAAAGCCTAGCACGGTACAGGAAATGTTGTCTTTTCTGGGGTTGACAGGGTATAGCAGACATTATATACCTGATTACAGTGAACTCACTACTTCTCTTCGAAACATGGTTAAGGAACAGGGGATGAGAAAATTAAAGTCCAAGCTCGTTTGGAGCCTTGAAGCTGAACAGTCTTTCATAACTCTCAAACAACTTTTGACTCGGGCTACTGATTTAGCCCTACCTGATTACACCTCACCTTTTTACCTTGATGTTTCTGAAGCAAAAAACACCATTAATGGCATTTTGTTTCAGAAAAAGGGGGGGAATAGACAGATACTGATGTACACCAGCATTCTTCTGGATAGTACTGAAAAACGTCATCCACCATGTACACAAATGGCAGCAGGATTGAGTAAAATTGTCGCTAAAACAGCACATATAGTGATGGGCCATCCACTGCACATTTTAACATCACATAATGTCGTGGCCTATGTGAACTCTGAACTCTTCACAATGACTTCATTGAAACAAAGACGCATGAGTAACATTTTGGCAGCACCAAATTTGTCATTTTCACATGAAGGTGTAAACATGGCTGATGGAATGAATACAACACACACGCACGATTGTGTTCAAAAGGTCTATATGGAAGAAAAAATCAGGTCCGACCTAGAAACAGAACATATACCACATTCAGAAATACTTTACACGGACGGGTGCTGTTTTAGAATGGAGGATGGATCTTTGAAGTCAGGGTTCGCAGTGGTTAAACAAAACGGAGATGCATTCGAGGTGGTAGAATCTGGACAGTTGATGGGAAAACAGTCAGCTCAAAAAGCCGAAATCCAAGCGGTAGTTGCGGCACTAAAATTAGGCACAGGAAAAGAAATCACAGTATACACAGACTCAGCATACGCTTATGGAGTTGTTCATGTACAATTACCCCAATGGAAAAGAGCAGGGTTTTTGACAGCAGGAAATAAACCCATAAAGCATGAAGAACTCATAAAAGAGTTAGCTGATAGTCTGATGCTTCCAAGGAAAGTGGCAGTAGTGAAATGCAAAGGTCATGATGTAACACAGTCAGATACTGCTGAAGGTAATAGGCAGGCAGACAGAGCAGCTAAAGTGGCAGCTGGCTATTTAGCAAGAGTTCAGATGGTGACAGTGGAAGAGGAGTGTCAGTTTAAAAATCATTGGAGTAAAGTAGAAATCTCAAAAGTACAGAATGAGGCGTCTCCTGAAGAGAAATCTGTTTGGAAAGACAAGGGAGGAAAAAAGGATGAACAAAGCGGGTTGTGGACAGGACCCAATGAAAAGTGGATCCTGCCCATGACTCTGAAACCATTAGTTTTCCAGGAAGCACACAGTCTGGCTCATGTGGGCGGCGGACAGATGGCCAGGAATCTTCAGCAATGGTGGCATCCACACATGAAAGACATGATAACTGAACACATAGGAACCTGTAAAGTTTGTTTACAATACAACATCCGACCTACTGTAAAACCAGAACAAGGGATGTTTCCCTTCCTGTTCAGACCAGGACAGGAAGTGATCATAGATTACACAGACATGATTGAAACCATTAAGGGGTACAGATATGTGTTGATGTGTGTCGACGCCCTCACAGGATGGCCTGAAGCCATACCTGCAAGAAAAGAAGACAGTAAAACAGTCATAAAGTTCCTGATAAACCATTACATTCCTAGACATGGGTTTCCCGAAAAAATCAGATCTGATAATGGTACACATTTTAAAAACGCAGACCTGCAGGCTGTGGAAAAAATGTTAGGATTAAAGCACGCCTTCGGGACCGTGTACCACCCCCAGTCCCAAGGCAAGATCGAAAGGATGAATCAGAACATAAAACAAAAATTGAGCAAAATCTGTGCACAGACCAAATTAAACTGGGTTGACGCTTTGCCAATTGCATTAATGATTGTAAGAACTTCTGTTAATAATGGCACTGGTTTCTCTCCCTATGAGTTAACTACAGGTCGACCTTTCCCTGGACCGAATGCTTGTTCTCTGCCCAACGAGGAGGACCGAAAGATGGACCATAAGGTATACTTTGATGAGTTAAAAGCTTTAGTAACCAACTTTACTCAGCAGGTACACGAGAAAAGGGGTCCACCAGGAGACCCTGACCTACCCACAGCTGAGTGGGTGCTGCTGAGGGTCGTTAAGAGAAAGTGGGCGGAGCCTCGCTGGGCAGGTCCTTTCCAAGTGACCGAGAGAACCTCACATGCGGTCAGGCTGAGAGGAAAGGGGGAGGTCTGGTACCATTGGAGTCAGTGTGCTCCAGCCCGTGAACCAGGAAGGAGCTGAGAGGATCGAGCGGGACAACAAGAGGAGCTCGCGTTCGAACTCTTGTACCTTGGTAGACCAAAGTAGCCGAGTAAGTTGCGTGCGAGGCTCAGAAGGACTCTGTTTAATGGAGCCACTCGGTGCTAGGAATATGCACACATAGAACAGACACCTAAAACGATAAAAACACTACATATTAGAGTCTCACATTACACGAAGAAAACTCGGGAACATAGGAGGACATTCTCGAGCACCCAAGGGGAATGCCCCTGAGTACGTGTAAAAAGTATATTAATGTTTCTGTGATGATGATATAAATCTTGTGTTCTTTCTCTATTTTTGTGTGTTCAAGGGAGACACCTGCCTTGCCGCTGGAGGAGGAACTTGGAACTTAAGGTTCATAATTCTGCAATATTCTAAAGCGCTTACTATTATTATCGTTCATTGTTTGCATATATTTCATTATATTCTACAATTTGCATATTAATAAATTGATTTAAAATGTGGTGGCCAGACAAAAGGGTCACTATGGTAGTTGGAATAAGTGGAATAAGTATGGTAATTTTGATTGTCCTCCTAGAACATTTTTGCGTAATCCCTGGGAAAAATGATTGTGAAGTTTATAGACATAAGAGGGAGTATGGCGCGCACCAAAAAGTCCTCAAACTAGAGTATATCGCAAACCAGACTACCACTTTCACGTTCGATTTATGCGATGTAATTGATTGTGCAGGCCAGAATATTTCATTCAGGCATGCAGATATATACATGTGTCAATGTCCACCTATGGCTTTACAATGCCCACAGAGCTGCGCTTGGGAGGAAATTGTACTATGTGCTGGCCAAAATGTCCAATGTAGCGGGGATAAGGTAGTTTTACAACAAGGGTACTGGGTACTTTCCCAGCCTAAGTCGGATCGGCCAGGATTTCACCAGTTTTGGACTAGCAAGTTCACTCTCCAGAGGGATTTCTCCCTCACCCAGAATCCGGTTTCCTTGTCTATTAAAGCGGTGTCCACTTTTGAAATGGACGAACATCCGTTCAATTTTCATGTTATGAGAGTGATAGTGAACTCCTATCCACCAAAATATGGGTCATTACGAATTGAAATGGTAAACACTATCAGCTCCCTAGGTAATTCTTCTTTTCCCCCTGTGACCCCGCATCAAACTTCAGACATAATCACCACCGATTACACAAAGTTAACTCCGGTCGAGGTAATCGCAATGTCTACCGGATATCATGACAATAATATATGGCTGGCATGGTTATCGGAGGCGGCAAAGCAGGCCTCGTTGTCTGAATGCGTGGCATGCGCCGCAGCACGCCCGCTGTTGTACACTGAGCCGGCTCCCTTGTTCCCAGAGGATACATGGGGGTTTGATTGCATGCTAAACTTGACCAGAACGCAGATGCACGCTAATTGTACAACCTTAAGTGAAGTGTTTCCCTTAGCCGGGAATCACACCAAAGCTGGCCCGTTCCATGCTACAAAACGCAATGATTACTTCTGTTTTAATTTCACGAGTCCAAATGCCAAAATAAATGTGGGCATGATTGACCCAAGCTGGTGCAATCAGACGAGGCCAGCGAGCACAGAAAAAGGGGATAGAAAAGTGATTGGCCCTCTTGTTAGATCGGGCTTATACTACTATTGTGGGGAAAGGAGATTACTCACTCGTATCTTGGACAACACCATTGGACTTTGTGCCATGGTACGTTTGGCAGCTCCTCTGGCTCTGATTGGTCCCAGATTGGAGATCCTGAACGAAACTGATCTCTCTCAAAATAGGAGAAGGAGATCTGCCAACTTTGACCCAACTGTTGGTTCACCTACTTATATTGACTCTATAGGCATTCCGCGAGGTGTGCCAAATGAATACAAACTGGCTGATCAGGTGGCAGCTGGGTTTGAGAGTTTTCCTATCATTTCAGCAGTGTTTCCTGTTACACCCAATAAAAATGTTGACAGGATAAATTATGTGCATTATAATGTTATGCGACTGTCCAATCTCACCAGAGATGCGGTGGAAGGTCTAGCTGAACAACTAGCGCCGACTTCCCTGATGGCGGTTCAGAACAGGATGGCATTGGATATGATTTTGGCGGAACGGGGCGGAGTATGTAGTATGTTTGGTGACCTTTGCTGTACATTTATTCCAAACAACACTGCTCCAGATGGCAAAGTCACAAGAGCCCTAGAAGGCCTGAGAACCCTCTCAGATGAAATGAAAAGTCATTCAGGCCTGGACAACCCACTGGACGATTGGCTGATGAAGATCTTTGGTCCCTGGAAACAGGTGTTCGTATCTATAATGGTATCATTGGCTATTTTCTTAGGCATACTTATAACCTGCGGGTGTTGCTGCGTGCCTTGTTTAAGGTCTTTGACGGTAAGACTCATCACATCCACTCTGGAAAAAAGGGACCCTGAAGTGATGAGACAACTGTTTTTGTTAAAAAACTATAACTTGGAGGATTTTGAAAAAACGGATTAAATATTGTATATATATGCGTTTTAACTGCGGTATTAGGTGTGTGATTTTATTTCTTTTGGGATGGACCTCAGCAGAATGAGGTCCAAAAGGGGGTTTGTTATGAAATAAAATAATTTTGTCTTTGTGTTTTCATTATATCGAAGAGGTTTTTCATACGATGTTAAAAATGATCAAGTTTCTCTCATAAAATGGTAAGGGTTTTCTGAGAGGAGACAGAATGTGAGCATCTACTCATGTGAGGCTTTGGGACTTAAGGAATGCTTGAAGTTGGGTCTCTTCTGGTCTTTGAGTGACTTGTGGCAGGGGGGGCCTTGGTGCCTTTTGTCAGTTTTATGACTTCACAGATTTATATGACTGGCAAGGAGACACTGGCCTCTT
This sequence comes from Garcialebias charrua, assembly GCA_038048925.1. Taxonomy (NCBI): domain Eukaryota; kingdom Metazoa; phylum Chordata; class Actinopteri; order Cyprinodontiformes; family Rivulidae; genus Garcialebias; species Garcialebias charrua. The sequence goes on along the minus strand of JBBPBX010044456.1, from coordinate 10,496 downwards.
TGTTCTGGGTGTTAAGCCACATATCCCCCATCAGCCTCATGTGAGTTGGAAAAAAGGTGTCCAGCTCTGAAAACTGTGTTCACTTGAAGGCGCAGAGAACATGGTTGCATAAAACGTAGTAAAACAATTAATACCTTGATCATAAAGCACTTGTGCATTAATTATATAATAGTTGTGAAGTAGTTTTCAATCAGATTAAAAGTAGAACTGTGTAAGGTCAGCCTGTATAAATAAAGGTTGAATGAATGAATATTATCCTTCACTCTTTTACCAAAAAAGAGTTCAGCCAGCTGAAAAAACAAATGGTATTTCCTCTATCAGTTAAGGGGGAGGGAAAACATAGATATTAAAACACTAGATGCCCCATCGGAAGCTGAACGGCGTAACCACGTCGCCGCCATATTGGAGGAGGAGACGGGAGAAAACAAAATGCCTCGTAGTTGTGCGGCTTGGAATGTAACCGTTTAGATGTCAAATCAAATCAGAAGGAATTACCTTTCACAGGTAAGGCATAACACTTTCTCTAGATTGTATTTAAGCTATAGTCTGGACGATTTTCACAATTATAACATTGTTTTGGAACCGTAAACTAGTCAACGAAAATACTATGGTTATGGTTTCCTGCTCCTCAGATTTCATTGATACAGTTACTTAGATGGTACTTTAGTCTGCACACGGTATTAAACAACAATATATACACATATATTGATAATTACGAGAATAATCTCAAGATTCTATTAGAATAAAAGTCAAATTAAAACGATTAAGTCATAATAAATCAAGCTCTGTTTTGATCAGCTTGATCAAGCAGCAGCCAGTTTCTCTCTGTTGTACTGCTCGTACAGATAACATGTGAGCTAACTTATTTATGTTTAATTCTTGAAAAAATTATAACAGTTAACTTCAAAACAGTCCTCGTTTTAACACAAACGCAAAACTTATTTTTGTAGGAATTCTCATAATGGATGGCTGTACTAAAATGTAATTTTCCTTCGAGGATTATTATTAATAATAATAATAAAATTGTAATTTAACAACTGAGTTAATATATCCAGTCAAAATGGAACTGTTAAAGGTTTAAAATTGTAAGAAAGATTTTATGGTACTATTACCAACTGTATCCCTTATTCAGCAGATAAAATAACAAATAAATGAATTGGCTCAGTCAAGCATTTTGTTAGTTTGTTGTTGCTGTGTGTTTAGCTTTTGTTCTTCTTTATAGGTTTCCTAAAGATAGTGTTAGGAAGAGAAACTGGGAAGTTGCGCTGAGGAGGGAAGGCTTTTCAGCCAGTTCATCTTCAGCACTCTGCAGCAAGCATTTCAAACCAGAAGACTTTGACAGAATGGGTCAGACAGTGCGGCTCAAAGATGGAGCTGTTCCTTCTGTCTTTAGTTTCCCTGCTCACCTTCAAAAGGTATTTATGTTAAAATAGTTTGGAAGATAAATGAATGCTGTGCTATTGCACTTTTTCTGAATGTGAAGGAGTTTATTTGTTTTGTAATGTGACTAAAAATTATCTTTTACTTTAGCCTGTTTCTACCAGAACAACAGAGACATCAAAGAAGGCTCAAGAAGCTCTCTCTATTTTTCAGGCATTATTAAGGTATGTACAACAATTTTCAGTTTTTTTAATTTTGTTTCACCATTGTTACTTGTTGCTTTCACATTTTTAATGATGTTGATGATTCCTGAACAGCTTCAGCAACAGCAGTACATCTGCACTTATCGCTTTAGCCAAGATCACTTGGAACTTCTCGTCAATTCCATCAGGGCATCAGGTGGTCATTTCTTTCTTTTTTTCACTTTGGTTTGTTTGTATGCATGCATGTATGTCACATTGTTTACAGTGTTGTAATTACATCATTAGTTTTTCTTCTTTAGGATAAAATTAATTCTAACTCGGTGAAATCTGACTGTGTTGAGTCTGTTTATTCATGTTTTCTCAGGGGGCTGGAACAATAACCCTTCAGCTGGGCAGTTTGAAGCCATTTTTCGTCATCTGATGGTGCGGTGTGGGGTGTCTCCAAGTGGATCAGGAAATGTGGCAGTACAGGATGCAACTGTGTTTCTGCTCTCGAACTGTCATCTTCTCCCACAGCAGAAGTAACCGAAGAGCTACCATCGCCATTTGCAAATACTTGTGCAATTGTGCGTGACCACACTCATCTGTCGACACGCTTCGGTGGTCTTGTTGACAATGCAATTGTCTACATCTCGGGGTTTGTGGTCCGGAAAATCTTAAAGAAGCTTGTGTGTGACGTATGCCGTGGTAGCTTGGTATCTGATGCTGTACCTACATCTTTTGACCAGAGCTACCACTTACTTAAACTAAGAAACAAAGGGGGTCTAATGATACCATCTGCAGGGACTTTGAGGGTAGTCAGGTCAGCTGAACGTTTCATCCGCCAGTCTGTGTCCAGGCAAGCTGTCAGTTTGTCCTATATTGATCAGTTTGTACGGGCTGATGTTGGAGCTGAGGATGTGTTCTGTCTGGGTGAGCACATTCAGGAAACAGTGTGGAATAGACAATCATCACTATGTGTTGATGTCCCTTGTCGTTTCTGTGTTCCATAAATTAAGACTGCACCACATTGCCAAACTGAAAACACCACAATTACAGAGTGGCAACACAAGAAAAAAAAAACGTGCAAAACCATTCTTTTTAAAGGCTTTTAGTGCCTTACTAGGAAAAAATGTATATAGTGTATATAATGTGTATGTGTGTTGTTGAAAATCTTTGTTGGCTCCAAATAGCCTAAAAACTAATAAAAAATGAGAGGCTATGTTAATTTTTTATATTCTTTGTGGTCCTGGGGGGGGAGGGTGTGTGAATTCATTCATTATAATTCATATAATATAAAGTGTAACATAAATTACTTATTAAAGGGGCAGATTTTTCTCTTCTCTCAGCTGCTTTTCATTTCATTGTATTTGCATTTTATTTTTATTGTACATATAATCTTTTGACAATAGTAATTTCATTTCAAAACAAACAAATTCACATACAAAAAATACATATCAAATAAAATGAAAGGTAGCAGAAAGGAGAAAAAATCTTATACAGGTATCTGCCCCATTAAAAAAATATATTGACTATAATAATAATAGTTTCAAATAATAACAAAACAAAATCTTCCAGCTCCTAAACAGCAGCTCTTATAAATACAAATCATAGAATTTCATATTTCTTTTAATAATTTTTTATCATTATTACAAATTAATAGAGCCAGTGTTTTTACAATCACTATTCAGAGTATTCCATAATCGTATTCCTTGGACTGAAGTACATCTGTCCTTTAAATTTATTTGAATTTTAGGTTTTAAAAACATTAATCCCTTCAGATTGTAACTACGTTCCCTCTTAACAAAATGTGATTGGATGTTCAAAGGTAATATATTTTTATGAGCATTATACATAACCTGCAAAATATTATAATTAACTAAATCATAAGACTTCAATAATTTCAACTGATAACGTAATGTATTTTGATGGGTGACTGTAGTGTTTTCTAGTTATATATACTGTATACAGTAGTTATATATATAGTTACATATATGCTTATCTGAATATATATATATATATATATATATATATATATATATATATATATATATATATATATATATATATATATATATATATATATATATATATATTACATTATCTGAATATGTATACATAATGTGTGTGTGAATAAATTGCATCTTTTGTTGTGTCTTGCTAAACATACATTAAAGTAGTATTGTATTCCACCAAAATTATTTAAATATGCTAAACTATACATTTCTATACATGCAGTTTTATTTGCTGTATGCCTAAAATTTAAATATGTGACAACAGGATTACTATTCAGCGTGTTATGATTGATTAAATGCGCTGATACTTTATTGTGCCTGTCAAATATATAAGGCTGAGTGGAGCGGTCTCCACCCCCAAGATGGCCGCCTGAAATCTCGTCGGCTCCAATAGGCGAGAGCATTCCATGGGGTATCTAGTGATATCTATGAGGGAAAATACCCCACCAGAGAGAGACAAAGAGGGTCTCTGTGATTGGTGGAAGGCAGGAAATATCCTGCAGGAGTATATAAACATGGGTATCCTCCTCCAGCGAAAAAGCAGAAGGCCCCGGGGTGAAGACAACTGGATTCAAATTAATCAGGTTGTATGAGGTCTTCCTTGAAACACATGAAATGTCTTTCCTTCCACCCTCTCTCCCCACTGTCTCCCTGGCTCTCTTTTGAACAAATGTAATGACTTTTAGGAATAGGACAAATGTATTCTGTGACTCTTTTTTAAACTTATGATTAATTAAACTGGTTTTTTGGAACTTTAAATTATGAGTGTTTGTCGTGTTTTCAGCGTGTTTTTCCTTTCTGATCCAAAGTGAACCAAATAACGAATTCTGGGGCGGATAAGAATCATACGCCAACAGGACCATCCATCCATCCATCCATCCATCTTCTTCCGCTTATCCGGGGTCGGGTCGCGGGGGTAGCAGCCTAAGTAGGGAGGCCCAGACTTCCCTCTCCCCAGCCACTTGGAGCAGTTCCTCCGGGGGAATCCCAAGGCGTTCCCAGGCCAGCCGAGAAACATAGTCCCTCCAGCGCGTCCTGGGTCTTCCTCTGGGTCTCCTCCCGGTGGGACGTGCCCGGAACACCTCACCAGGGAGGCGTCCAGGAGGCATCCTAACCAGATGCCCGAGCCACCTCAACTGGCTCCTCTCGATGTGGAGAAGCAGCGGCTCTACTCCGAGTCCCTCCCGGATGACTGAGCTTCTCACCCTATCTCTAAGGGAGAGTCCAGCCACCCTGCGGAGAAAACTCATTTCAGCCGCTTGTATCCGAGATCTTGTTCTTTCGGTCATAACCCAAAGCTCATGACCATAGATGAGGGTGGGAACGTAGATCGATCGGTAAATTGAGAGCTTTGCCTTTTGACTCAGCTCTCTCTTCACCACGACAGACCGGTACAGCGCCCGCTTCACTGCGGACGCTGCACCTATCCGCCTATCGATCTCACGCTCCAGTTTTCCCTCATTCGTGAACAAGATCCCGAGATACTTAAACTCCTCCACTTGGGGCAGGACCTCCTCCCCGACCCGGAGAGGGCATGCTACCCTTTTCCGGCTCAAGACCATGGCCTCGGATTTGGAGGAACTGATCCTCATCCCGGCCGCATCACACTCGGCTGCAAACCGCTCCAGTGAAAGTTGTAAATCACGAACTGATGAAGCCAGTAGGACCACATCATCTGCAAAAAACAGAGAAGCGATTCTAAGGTCACCAAAACGGATCCTCTCAACACCTTGGCTGCGCCTAGAAATTCTGTCCATAAAAGTTATGAACAGAATCGGTGACAAAGGGCAACCTTGGCGGAGTCCAACTCTCACCGGAAACGAGCCTGACTTACTGCCGGCAATGCGGACCAAGCTCTGACACCGGTCGTACAGGGACCTAACAGCCCTTATCAAAGGGCCTGGTACCCCATACTCCCGGAGTACCCCCCACAGAACCCCCCGAGGGACGCGGTCGAATGCCTTCTCCAAGTCCACAAAACACATGTAAACTGGTTGGGCAAACTCCCACGCACCCTCCAGGACCCTGCTGAGGGTGTAGAGCTGGTCCAGTGTTCCACGACCAGGACGAAAACCACACTGCTCCTCCTGAATCCGAGGTTCGACTATCCGACGGACCCTCCTCTCCAGAACCCCTGAATAGACCTTACCAGGGAGGCTTAAGAGTGTGATCCCCCTATAGTTGGAACACACCCTACGGTCCCCCTTTTTAAATAGGGGAACCACCACCCCAGTCTGCCAATCCAAGGGAACTGCCCCCGATGTCCACGCGATATTGCAGAGTCGCGTAAGCCAACACAACCCTACAACATCCAGAGCCCTAAGGAACTCCGGGCGAATCTCATCCACCCCCGGAGCCTTGCCACCGCGGAGCTTTTTAACCACCTCGGCGACCTCAGCACCAGAGATCGGAGAACCCGACCCAAAGTCCCCAGGCTCTGCTTCCTCAGTGGAAGACGTGCCAGTAGGATTGAGGAGGTCTTCGAAGTATTCCGCCCACCGACTCACAACATCCCGAGTTGAGGTCAGCAGCACGCCACCTCCACCATAAATGGTGTTGGTCTCGTACCTCTTTCCCCCCCTGAGACGCCGGATGGTGGACCAGAATCGCCTCGAAGCCGTACGGAAGTCATTCTCCATGGCCTCTCCGAACTCCTCCCACGCCCGAGTTTTTGCCTCAGCAACCACCCGAGCCGCATGCCGCTTGGACTGCCGGTACCTATCAGCTGCTTCCGGGGTCCCACAAGCCAAAAAGGCCCAATAGGACTCCTTCTTCAGCCTGACAGCATCCCTCACTGCCGGTGTCCACCACCGGGTTCGAGGGTTGCCACCTCGACAGGCACCAACAACCTTGCGGCCACAGCTCCGATAAGCTGCCTCGACAATAGAGGCGCGGAACACGGCCCACTCGGACTCCATGTCCCCCGCCTCCCTCGGAACGTGTTCAAAGCTCTCCCGGAGGTGGGAGTTAAAGCTCCGTCTTACGGGAGACTCTGCCAGACGTTCCCAGCAGACCCTCACGATACGTTTGGGTCTGCCAGGTCTGACCGGCATCCTCCCCCACCATCGGAGCCAACTCACCACCAGGTAGTGGTCAGTAGACAGCTCCGCCCCTCTCCTCACCCGAGTGTCCAAGACATGCGGCCGCAGATCAGATGAGACGACAACAAAGTCGATCATCGAACTGCGACCTAGGGTGTCCTGGTGCCAAGAGCACATATGGACACCCTTATGCTTAAACATGGTGTTCGTTATGGACAATCCATGACGAGCACAGAAGTCCAATAACAGAACACCACTCTGGTTCAGATCAGGGGGGCCGTTCCTCCCAACCACACCCCTCCAGGTCTCACTGTCATTGCCCACGTGAGCGTTGAAGTCCCCCAGTAGAACAAGGGAGTCCCCAGGAGGCGCACTCTCCAATACCCCCTCCAAGGACTCCAAAAAGGGTGGGTAGTCTGAGCTGCCGTTTGGTGCATAGGCACAAACAACAGTCAGAGCCCGTCCCCCCACACGTAGGCGAAGGGAGGCTACCCTCTCGTTCACCGGGGTGAACCCCAACGTACAGGCACCAAGATGGGGGGCAACCAGTATGCCCACTCCTGCTCGGCGCCTCTCACCAGGGGCAACTCCAGAGTGGAAGAGTGTCCAACCCCTCTCAAGGAAACTGGTTCCAGAGCCAGAGCCATGCGTTGAGGTGAGTCCGACTATTTCTAGTCGGAACCTCTCAACCTCACACACTAGCTCAGGCTCCTTCCCCACCAGAGAGGTGACATTCCATGTCCCAATGGCCAGCTTCTGTAGCCGAGGATCAGACCGCCAGGGTCCCCGCCCTCGGCCGCCACCCATCTCACATTGCACCCGACCCCTTTGGCCCCTCCCACAGGTGGTGAGCCCATGGGAAGGGGGACCCACGTCTCCTCTTCGGGCTGTGCCCGGCCGGGCTCCATGGGTAAAAGCCCGGCCACCAGGCGCTCGCCAGCGTGCCCCACCTCCGGGCCTGGCTCCAGAGTGGGGCCCCGGTGACCCGCGTCCGGGCGAGGGAAAACTTAGTCCATTAATTGTACTCATCATAGGGGTTCCAACAGGACCCAAAAATAAATAAAAATAGAACTCTGGTCCACCTAAAAACCTAGGTCTCAGTACGGCTGAAGTGATCTCTGGCATGGTTCGAATGCAGTGTGAATGCAAGCGAACCGGAGACTGCTCCAAAAGCAGGAAGTGGACTACAGCGCAGGACAAACAAACACGCATTTCTCTCACCTCATACGGAGCCGTCAGCCGCCTTGTGTGAAAAACAACATTCTCCATGGTCTTCTGCCTCATCTTCCGCTCATGCTGAGTCCATGTTGAAAAATGACAAAACAGAAATATTAAAACTGCCCAAATTTGACGCCACTCCGTTTTTGTTTATACTTCCAGAAGAAGAAGAAAAGTTTTCTTCAGAGGTTTGTGTCATTTCTTTCAGTGGTTCTTGGTGTAGCGCCACCACAGGCGAGGGGGAGTACAAGCTGGTTCGATTGACTCAGTGTAATGTGAATGCAAACCGCACCAACTGAAATGTAAACAACTGTTCTGAATATTTGTCCCAAATTGAACCGAGTCTACCGGACTATCAGGTGGGAAAGCAACCTTTAGAATGGTACTCCACTTGGACCAACAAAACTGTTCTTTCCCATAAGACTGCAAAAAAATAAAAATAAAACAACTATGTCAGCTGTTTCTTGCAGCGCTGGTTTAGGAGTTCTTGCTGTTTGTGCTCAACGCATCATTCATCCATTGTTACCGGCTTCTTCCTTTCCTGGTGTCAGGGATCACTGGTGCCCATAGTCACTGTGCGAGAGGCGGGGGACACCCTGGACAGGTCTCCAGTCCATCACAGGGACACATACAGAGACAAACAATCATTCATTTATTCACTCACTCACACCCAGAGACAATTCAGAGTTACCAATCATCCTAATGTGAAAGATTTTGGTGTGTTGGAGGAAACCAGATTACATCTGAACAAAACTTATTTCTAAGTAGGTGCCAACTATTGTGTGATTCCTCAGAAATTTAAAGTGGGCGTGGCCAAGGGCGTAGATTTCATCTCATTATTGGGGGGGACCATAAACAGGGAAATTTTTTAAGAGCAATTTTGGGGGGGTCGGCAAAGTTACAGTGAAATGTAATGCAAAATGTACAGAGGGAAGTTTATCCAAACTGCATGCATATACTATGCAGAATAATCAGCAATAATATTGATTTAAATGGCATGTATTTAGTAGTCTTAATACTACTATTAATCAGTACAATAGTGACACTCATTACTCTTGTAAAAAAATTAATGTGTTCAATCTTTGCCACTTGTCATTTTGACAAGTGGCAAAATGAGAATTTTGCAAAATAGGTCCCCTCTAAATATTGTTTAAATTTCTGTTTGGCTTGTATTCATAGATTGCTGTGGTCAGTGTCACTGATAATACCCAGGGGCGTAACTTTAGGTCTAACATTGGGGGGGGTTGTGATTAACAATAAACACGAAAAAATTGTACACTATACGCTTCGGTGTTTAATACGCGTCATTTTTTTTTTTTTATTGAACCAAATTTTGACAATAGTCCAAAAATATCATACAGAACAGAGTCCATTACAAGAAAGTAAAATAAAACAAAAAGCAAAAATTAAATAAAGATATAAGTAACAATGCAATAAACAATATCATACAGGGGTCAGATTATGAGACATAAAATTTTGAGAAAATAGTTCTTGTTTTTCTAAGCTTCTGATTATTCAAAGTAAGCTTTTCAATAGATGCAATGTATGTTTTTAAGTCAGATTCTTTAAAATTATTCCATGAGGGGCTTTTTTCACTCCATTTCATCTTGTGGACATAATATTTTGCTAAAATTACAATAAGATTAACTAAATATATCTCTTCTGAAGAGAAGTTTGAATTGTTGAAAATGAGCAAAATTTGTAATTTAGACAAAACAATATTTTTTCTAACTTTTGTTGTCAGGAAACGTTGTACATCTGACCAAAATATTACAACATGAGGACATTCTACAAACAAGTGTTCAATACTCTCACCTTCATTCTGACAAAAAGAGCAGTTGTTACTAACATCAGAGAAGAATCGACAAATGTTATCTTTAACTGGGTAATATCTGTGTATAACTTTGAATAAAAATTCTTTGATCTTATTGTTGAGTATATATTTATGAGGTAACAAAAAAATTCCATTCCATGTTTTTTTGCTTAAATAATCCCATCTATATTTGCATATGGGAACTGATAAAGCCTCTAAATGAGTTCTGATGAATCCATTTGTAAATTTCTTGTGCATTATGCTAGTTCCGTCAATCGAGATTGAGTCAAGTAAATACACTTCATCAAGATGTATGTTTTGCGCTAAAGACTGTAAACTTATTGGAATAGCCTTCCTGACCAAATTAAATTCACTCAGAGGAATATCTATATTATTGTGACTTAGAAACTGATCATAATTATACCACTCACCATTACTGTCGAGTAATAGGTTTACCAAATTAATATTGTTTTCAGCCCAATTATGTAAATATAATGATTTGTTTTTATGCAGTATATAAGCATTGTTCCAAATGATGCAATTATGTGGAGAGTAATTGTGATTGCATAAAAGAGCCCAACAGAGAAGAACCTGCTGATACGCGTCATCTCCACGCGACGCGTCAGCTTTGTCCTGATCAAGATGGCGGCGACAGGACCCAGCTAGTACGAAGAACTTCACAAAGAAACACGGTAAAAACAATTATTTCTTTGCGAGAAAAAATATATTACTAAGCTGACTTTATAGAAGACGTGTTCTTGAGTTTAACGAAATGTTCAAATCAGCTGGATTTTTAAAAAAAAAGTTCGCTGACTTTTATGCAGGCGCCAGGCGGGTCAAACCGGAC
>JBBPBX010044455.1:0-27455 GCA_038048925.1 Garcialebias charrua | reverse complement strand
TATATATATATATATATATATATATATATATATATATATATATATATATATATATATATATATATATATATATATATATATATATATATATATATATATATATATATATATCTTCTTCCGGCACTCGGCAAGGCAGGTCGCATATCTTTCTGCTCTTCCCTCCCTAAGTTTTTCCTACTCCCTGCTTGCTTTTCGTCTCGTCTGCGACCCTTCAGCGCTCACTCGAACCAATATGGAATTAATAAATTGGGCTGTTTCTTCAATGGATAAGATTTTTTCCACGAAGCGGACCGTGCCAGGAGAAGCTGTCTGTCCCTCCGACACACACGCGGCTGGATACGTGCTGGCAGCGGGGCCGCCAGGAATATTGGGCCCCATGACAAAAAATCCAATTGGGCCCCCCTGCACAGCTGCTTTTGCCACATCTCTAGAATCTAACTGATCCAGCAAAAGTTTTACATAAATAACATTAAAGGCTTGCTTCCTTTGGTCCAATACTGGTACTAGCACAATATTTACTGTTAGTGAATTGTACATGCAACCGTCTGCATAGAGTATGCAATTCACTATTTAAAGCAAGATTAAAAACTACACATAAAAATGCACTAAAAGCCATATATTAATCTCTATTTTTATTGCACAAATTCAAAACAAATGACAGTAAGCATATTTGTATGCTTAACTAAATATTCTAATCTGATCTACAAAATGTTGAACAACTGGGAGATAAAGTTAGGGAGGCCAGACTGAGATGGTTTGGACATGTCCAGAGGAGGGACAGTGGGTATATTGGTAGAAGGATGTTAGAAATGCAGCTGCCAGGAAAAAGACACAGAGGAAGGCCAAAGAGGAGATATATGGATGCAGTTAGAGAGGACATGAAGGTAGTTGGAGTGAGGACAGAGGATGCAGAGGACAGAGTGAGGTGGAGGAGGATGACTCGCTGTGGCGACCCCTGAAAAGGGAAAAGCCGAAAGAAGAAGAAGAAGGTCTACAAAATAAAAATATGTGTATCTTATTATCTTTTGTTGAGTTAATAAATCTAAGATTTTGTCACTTCCGCCTCTTGGTTCAGTAATTTTAATGAAAAAGACCTGTCTGTGGTTGGATGGTGACTTGTGGTTCATAAAACTTGGGTTGCGAGCTCAGAGCAGCGATGACAGACAACAGACAGAGAAGAGAGGGAGGGAGCTGCGGGAGCAAAAAACAAAACAAAAACGAGGAGCCCTGCCGCCGGCAGAGACACGACAAGCAAGCGTGGCGTGCGCATGTGTTCTGAACGCAAACAGGCTTCAAATTATTGTTAGTTCATATATCTGCTCTCAAATCAGTGGTAACATACCAATGTTCCCTCTAATTTTTCACGTGTCTGGGCATACACACAAGCTCTCTGAGCACACTGAGGACCACTATGAGCAACACCAGAAGTGCACACACACGCAGTTCAGTAGATAACATACATTTATAATAATGCAGTAATCTACAGGTAATAAAGAATCATTTCACAAAGAATTGATCTTTATTCTTTATCTTGCAGCTAATGCATGCAGCTCAAAAACCAGTTTTATTTAACTAGACTTTATTTTATTTGAATTAGACGTTTTAACCCTTTAACTTTATTTATTCATGTTCCTCAGAGGGAAAATCAACCTTCTTAAACTGTCAGCCTCAAATAAATATACAGTATCTAATTTAGATTATTTTTATTTTAATGCTTGTAGGGGTTTTGTTTAAAATCTCCACATTACTGTATTATTTTTTTATTGACAAAATATTTATTTTACTGAAAGTTTGTAAAAAGTGTATTTTCCTCCTTGGTCCCTGGGTCAACATCTGCAGAGCTCAGAAACTGATGCTTGGTTCTGGACCTGCTCCTCTGCACACCTGGACTGGTTCTGCTCTTGCTCTTTATCACGTGACTTTATCATGCACTGACCTCCATTCAACTTCTGCATCTTTTTCTTATTTTTCCTGCAGATTTGGTGCTTGACAAATAACTTCAGAAAGGACGGGGATTGTTTGTGTTCAGCGGTGTGTATGTGCATGTGTGCATGTGTGTGCGAGAGTGTGCAGCTTCTCACTGTAACGCGTTTGATATTTGACTTTATTCAGATAAAAGACGTGGTGTGGATTATTTATCATACCTCTGATTTTACTTGACCTAACAACGAGATTTAAAATCTGTAGTTTTAACACTAATTGACCCACGTACCTGTCCCGGTGTGACAAACTACGTGACTTCTGCATGATCTGACTGTGAAGCTGCATACAAACTTGCTTGCTTATAAGACCCGCCTTCCTGTTAGTGATTGGTCAAAACAACGTGAGCTTCAATGTGATTGGATGTAATCGCTGTCCATCAGTCATTTTAAGTTGAGGCGGACCTGCGGGCTGACGAGTTAAAGCAGCTAGGAACATACCATTTCATGCAGATACAGGGGGTGTTTGTTAAATATGAGGATGTTTGCTTTTTGGTCTGGGAGAGATAATATTTAAGTTTTACTGTTAAAACAAGTAAAAACAAAGCTACTACCATTAATGTATTATTATCAGGGGCCCAAAACACCATGAAAAAAAAAAAGAAAAAAAAAAAGGCCAATCTGGGCCCCTGTCAGTCAAGGGCCCTTGGAATTGTACCAACTTTTACCCCCCATACGGCGCCCCTGCGTGCTGGACTCGTGGGGTCAGTGGCAGCCCATGTGTCTGACCGTCTTAAGTGTCGAAGACGTGGAGGATTTGTGGATTATTGGAATATTGGTAGCAACTGCTCTGTTTTTTGGCGTAAGCGGAGTTGTCTGTTACTGGAAGCTGAGGGAGGCTTCGGCAGCTATCAGCGCGCTGTCGACACTACCTGATCAGCAAAATTCTCTGAACCGGGCCGTGAGCTCCTCATCCCAGCTGTTGTATGAGCTCAATCGCTCGCTTAGGGCGCTTTGGGACTTGTTTACAGCCACCCCGGATCAATCAAGGGACAGATGGGGGTTCATAGAGCGGGACCACATATTATTTGGATTTTTTTGGCCATGAAACAGCACCACAGACTTGATGGCGGCAGTGGAAAAGAACACTGTGGTCTATTGGATAATAAACAAGACTATTATCTGGCTTCTGCACATGTCCTTGAAAAAGAAGGCTGTCGGAAGCCATTCTCCTGGGAGTGTGGAGCTGAAGAGACCTGCTGCCCTCCCCCCCCTCACCCCCCCCAGAGATTTCTGTGCAGCCTCAGATAACGCCCAGCTGCACATCTGCTGAACTTGTGTTTGTCTGAAGTTACTCACAGACTCTATCTCCTTGCCTGCCGTCTCTCAATTTGTTATTGTAACTAAATGTGCTTTTTGATATGGTTTTTACTGGATCACGCGGTGTCTTGAAGACAAAACGTGATTCATCTTTTTTTAATATCAACGCTGTAAAACCCCGTGTCTTTGCCTGTTTTCCTGCCTTTGACCTTCATCTGGGGACAGATGAGAGCGGCCGCGCTATAAGCATATCATGTGTTGATAAACATGTCATGTGTTTTGTTGAGCAGCAGCTTTTTGCACTCATTCTCTCTCCTGGATGACTGTAACTACATATTTACGCTGTATCGGTGAAAATTGATGCAATGTTAATAAACCTATCTTGTATCTTGTATCTTGTATATATATATATATATATATATTGTATTATATATGTATATATATATATATATATGTATATATATATATATATATATATATATATATATATATATATATTTTTTCTCTCTCTTTTGTTTTCTATTGTTTATTGTTTGATTGTTTATTGTTTAAGGAAATTCTACCATTGCTGTTCATTGTTCTTTAGTTTTAGCAGGTCGCTTTCGTAAATGAGCCCATGAGGTTCAAAAGATTTACCTGACTAAATAAAGGTTGAATGAATGAATGAAAAAAGTGTCTCATTCTTCGTAATGGACAAAGTGCTCGATTCAACTGAACAAAGATTCAGCTCTGCCACAAATACCTTAATCTCTTTAAAATGCAGTAAGCAGATAAATATTCTGTGTACTATTTGTGTACTACACACCAAAGAGCACTGTATGAAGCTAGGGAGGAATTAATGAATACTGTAGTTGTTTTTATTAGTTTTATTCATGTAGCAGGATAGAAATATACCCTGCTAGAGACACGTCACTTCTGGTTAAATCAGGTGTGTGGAGTATAAAAAGAAGCAGTGATGCTTGTTCTGGCCCCTGGTTTCCTCTTCACGCTCCCACTAATGTACTGTACGTGGCTCGCAGCCCGTGTGGCCTGGTTGTGTCTGAGCAGCTGATCGTGTTGTGCGTGCTGTTCTGGCCTTCGTGGGACAGGTGTCCTCTCTTCGTGCACTATAGTTGATCTTTCTGGTTTGATTGCAGGTGAAGGCCAATCTTGCTGCTCTCCTCCTCTTCCTTCCACTGTGTGTGTGAGTCTGCATGTGTGTGTGTCAGCAGGTGAGTAGTTGAGTACCGACTCATGGTCAGCTTCAAGTTTAATACAGTTTGACAGTGATCACTTGACTGACTTTCACATGTGTGTTGTCTCCACAGAGGACTACAGCTGTTTGGTTCCTCCACATCACTGCACTTGTCTCCAGACGCCTGCGGCTGACTGGACTCCTCCACACACTGATGTTTGGGGCGTGGTCCCTGAGCACTCGTGTCAGTGGCGTGTTAATTAGCCACACATCTGCATCAGGACCATAACTTTTAAACTGAGTATTTGGTTTAAGTTTCAATTAATTTCTTTAAAGTTTCTTCTTTTTGTTTACAGCCCATTTACTTTGTGACTTACAGTATATCACTTAGTTTGGCTGACATTTATTTATTGTTTGATGTATTTCAGTCCATCCATTATCTTTTACCCGCTTCTTCCATTTTTTGGGTCACGGGGGTCGCTGTCGCCCATGTCCAGCAATCACTGTGCGAGGGGTGGGGGACACCCTGGACAGGTCTCCAGTCCATCACAGAGACACATAGAGACAAACAACATTCACTCTCTCACACCTAGAGACAATTTAGTCACCAATCAGCCTAACATGCATGTTTTTGGTCTGTGGAAGGAAACCGGAGTACCTGGTGCATGTGTGGCAGCAATCAGGTGATTAGTACAAAGAAGTGTTTGATGCCTGCAGTCAAGCATGGTGGAGGGAATGCCATGGTCTGGGGCTGCATGAGTGCAGCAGGTGTTGGGGAGTTGCATTTCATTGAGGGACACATGAAAACTCCAATACTGTGAAATACTGAAGCAGAGCATGATCCCCTCCCTCCAGAAACTGTGTTGCAGGGCAGTGTTCCAGCATGATGATGACCCCAAACACAACAACCACTGCTTTACTGAAGAGGCTGAGGGTAAAGGAGCGCAAAGTCTCGAATATCCTCCAGCTCCGTGATGTCGTCATGGAGGAGTGGAAAAGCATTCCAGTGGCAACATGTGAAGCTCTGGTGAACTCCATGCCAGGAGAGTTAAGGCAGTTCTGGTAAATAATGGTGGCCACACAAAATATTGACACTTCAGGAACTTTCACTAAGGGGTGTACTCACTTTTGTTGCTGGTGGTTCAGGCATTAATGGCTGTATCTTGAGTTATTTTGAGGGAAAAATAAATTCACACTGTTATATAAGCTGCACACGGACTACTTTTCATTGTGTCAAAGTGTCATTTTGTCAGTGTTGTCCCATGAAATCATATACCGTAAACACTGGTGTATAATACGCACTTTTATTGCTCATTTGAATGTCCTGCGTACTATACACCGAAGCGTATTATCTACAGATTTTTTCCCATATTTTAGACCCATTTTTGGCTCTGATTCGCTGTTTTTCATTTTGGCCTAAAAATGGTGCAGTACCAGTTTCGGCCGCTATGGGCGCTAATGCACCCTGTAGTCTGTTTACCTGCAGACTGTACCTGGAGGCGTATCCTGGCGCCATCTAGTGGCCATAAAAAAGACTGTCACGGCAGCGCGTATTATACACCGAAGCGTATTATCTACCGATTTTTCTGATTTATTTCCAAATGTTGGCCAAAGCGTATTATACACCGGAGCGTATTATACACCGGAGCGTATTATACACCGGTGTTTACGGTACTTGAATATATGCAGGAATGTGAGGGGTGTAGGCTACTACTGTACTGTATATAGTATTCTTTTTGAATATACTTCTATGCTGAATAACTTGAATAAATAAATACATGTCCAAATTCATCTGTTAATCAGAGTCAGAGAATCTTTATTGTCATTTGCACCGCATGTACATGAGATGAAACGAGATTATAATAATAATAATTTATAATTTGTCACATTTGTCATCTGTGTATGTTTCCCATACTTGACAGACGAAATTGGTCTTCTGCCTTTAACCCAACCACCACCAGGTGGTGCAGCGAGCAGCCGTAGTCAGCGCTCGGGGAGCTGGAGAATTAGGTGTGCACTCATAGACACCCCAAGGTGTGTAGTGGCCGGGGCGCGAACCCGCGTCCTTCGGGTCCCAAGTCAAAAGCCTTAGCCACTACACCATCTTGGCTCCGTATGTACACAGGGTCCCAGTTACATCCAACAACAAAATGTAAGAGAAAAACTGTAATAACATCTAGAATTAACTAAGAAAAACATCAACTAGAAATACACTAAGCACTAATGTAAAAACATCATTACAAACAGCAGCACGAACATGAGTCTGTATGAGCAGATGGTCACAGATGAACACAGCAACAAGAAAACAGATCAGCATCAGCATGATGTGATATTTTGCAGTGTTTATTCTTATTATTTATTTATTCATGAGTCTAACAGCCTCAGGGTAGAAGCTGTTCCTCAGTCTAGTGGTTCTACATTTGATGCTCCTCAACCTCCGTCCTGAGGGGAGTGGGGCAAAGAGTGAGTGTGCTGGGTGAGTGAGGTCTTTCATGATGCAGGTGGCTCTTTTCCTGCATCTGGAGGTGTAAATGTCTGTGATGGTGGGGAGACTGACTCCAACAGACTTCTGTGCAGCCTTCACCACTCTCTGCAGAGCTTTTCTTTCTGCAACTGTGCAGCCTCCATGCCACACGTTGATGCTGGAGCACAGGATGCTCTCCACTGCACACCTGTAGAAGGAGGTGAGGACTGAGCTGCTCAGACCAGCTCGTCTCAGCCGTCTGAGGAAGTAGAGTCTCTGATGATCTTTCTTGATCAGGCTGGTGGTGTTGTTGCTCCAGCTGAGGTTATCATTCAAGTGTACACCCAAGTATTTGTAGCTGCAGCTACAAGTACAGTGGAACAAGTACAGTACACTGCAGTGGAAGTGGTCTCCACTTCCACCTTATTATGAGATAAGATCTCATAATTATGAGATCTTATCTCATAATTATGAAGATCTCATAATTACGAGATACTATCTCATAATTATGAGATCATGAGTCAATTTTTTATTTATTTGGTGAATGCAATGCTCTTCCGTAATTTTCAGAGGGATTATAATGTAAAAAAAGATAAAGATAATGTAAATTGTTTTAACCTGAATGTAAACAATAAAGTCAAAGTCAAAGTCAAAGTCAACTTTATTGTCAGATCTGCAATATGTACAGTGCAGGACATACACAGGACCGAAATTGCGTTTCTCTCAGTCCCTCGGTGCAACAGTAAACATCTAAACATTGAAACACTGAAACATATAATAATAGACATAAGCATAAAAATAGTAAAACTAACACTGTCCTGAGTTTTTTTTTTTTTTTTTGCATAGTGGTATAAAAAAAGAGTATAAAAAGTATAACTAAAATAAACTAAAGGTTTCTAGCATTGACATTTGCAAAGTGGCAAAGCAGCGTATGAGTCAATGTACACAGTATATGTATGAGGTAGTAGTTGATGTTGTTGTAGAGGCAAAAAGTGGCATATGCAGTAAGGCACATTGGGCATCCCTAAATAAGACCGTTCAGAGCACACTGTATATGTACCAGCAGTGGTGTAGATATTAAAGTAGTGTAAATAAATGTAAACAGTAGTAATTACATGTAAGCAGTAGTAATAAAAGTAAACAGTATTAATAAATGTAAACAGAGAATCTAAAAAAGCTAAGTCTGGTCCTCTGGACATTCAAAAAATAAAACAAAATAAAGCAAAAAAAATGTAGAAACGTTTCGTCTTTCGTCCGAAAGACTTCCTCAGTCTGAGTTGCTGTGTTCAGCTCAGTCTTATAAATAGCACCCTCCCACAGTGGATCAACCAGTTGGCTGATGACAGCCTGAAACCAGCTGCTCACATGATCAAGGAGGGCCATCAGCCTAACAATGGATCATTAGCACCCTGATGGTTGTTTGCTATTCACAGAGGGCTGAGTGATACTAGCAATAACAGCATTGTAAGAGGGAGACAGTTGAACCCGGAGGCCTCCACCCCTGTTTAATGATGGACGGTTTCTTTTCACAAAGATGGCCTCCTTTACTCCTCTCTCAAACCATCGTTCCTCTCTATCAAGGATGTGAACATCTTCATCCTTGAAAGAGTGACCGCTGGCGTGGAGATGAGTGTAGACTGCAGAGTCCTGACCTGATGATGTTGATCTTCTGTGCTGGGCCATCCTTTTGGCCAGTGGCTGTTTAGTTTCCCCGATATAAGACTGATCACAGCCCTCCTGACACTGAACAGCATACACAATATTACTCTGTTTGTGCCGGGGGACTGGATCTTTGGGATGAACCAGTCTTTGCCGTAATGTATTTTGGGGTTTAAAAGCCACTGGGACGTTGTGTTTAGAAAATAAACGTCTCAATGTCTCTGAAACTCCCGCAACATACGGAATGACCACTGGTCTGGGTCTGGGTTCCTTCTTTTCACCTGATGGCTGGCTGGAGTTCTGTTTGGGTTTCTTCTCTGCTTTCAGGAAGGCCCAGTTAGGATATCCACATTTCCCTAGAGCCTGTTTTGTGTGTGATTTCTCCTTCTGTCTGGCTCCTAAGTTAGTGGGGACGCTGTCTGCTCTGTGGTACAGAGTCCTGATGACTCCTAACTTGTGCTCCAGAGGGTGATGGGAGTCGAACTGTAAATACTGGTCTGTGTGGGTGGGTTTGCGGTACACATCAGTTTGCAAATTTCCTCTATCAGAAACTGAGACCTCACAGTCCAAGAAAGCCAACCTGCCATTTTTTACATCTTCTCGTGTGAACTTGATATATTTATCCACAGAGTTGATGTGATCAGTTGATCACATCAACTCTGTGGATAAATATATCAAGTTGCATCAGAGAAAATTATCTACCTCTTTTTCATTTACTGGCTTTATCGTTTCTTCATGTCTCTCTTTCTACTGAAGACACGGCTCAACTCCGATGCTCTTCCCCAACCCCTCCCTTTCTCTTTTCTCTTTAAAATTTGTTTTTAACAATCCAAAATCACGCTTTTGGATCGTTAAAAGCAGCTAAGCTGAGAAGCTAAGCTACAAGTTAAGCTAACAGGCTGACCTCGGGAATGCATCTTGCCAAAGCTCCAAAATTCACGGTTGAAACCTGTGCCTATGTGTAAAAAGTTGTTTTTCTCTGCAAAAAGAAGCTGAGAACTTGTTTACTGATTTTAAAAAAATTATTATTAAAAAAATTGCGTGAAAAATGCTATGCTAAAGAGCTCAAATCCCCGAGCGTCTGCCATGTCCAAAAACATGCATGTTAGACTGATTGGTAACTCTAAATTGACCCTGGGTGTGAGTGAGACAGGTCCCTCTTGTAAATGAGTCCCCATGGCTCAACGAGGCTAGCCTGTATAAATAAAGGTTGAATGAATGAATGAATGTCACCATGCCAGCCCATGTCATGTCAAGGGCCCTCCCTCCTATTTTTCTTAAAGAGACGTTGCTCAACTCTCCATCCTTTGGTTCAAACAGTCTTATACTACCATCAGGTGGTCAAAAAAGGTGCTACACACCAAACAAATCAACATTTCTTCTAAAATTTGACAGTTAATTATTGTTAAATTTCAAACAATACTATCGTGTATCGCAATAATTTCTGAGATAATTAATCGCCCAGCAAAATTTGTTATCGTGACAAGCCTAGCGAGGGCATTCTGTATCATTTATCAATTTACCAAAGCCGTAAACCCAGGCTTGGTCACTGTATTAATGGGATCATGTCTTTCGTTATGAAATCCGTTATTGCTCGAGTTATTTCCATGTGCTGTTTTGAATTATGTTCATACAGCGTAATACCTTTGAACAGTTCAGTCAGTGATCCCTGTCGGCTGGTACTTTGCTTACTTTAAGTTGAAGCACTGGTCGTTCGCATTCTAGCCATGCAACTATCGTAAATGGCTTTGTGGTGTTTTTTTTTAAGTGTTGATAAAGATTTGTGGTGTTACCTCGAGAGGTAGCAACAGCAGCAAAGCAGGTTCTGCACAATACATGTCGCTGTGAAATGTCGTATTTTTTATAGTCAAAATAATTCCAAACAACAGACGCGCTGCTCCTCTTTGGTACCAAACTTTCAGATGTACTGTATCAGCTTCGGTCGAAACTGACGCCATTGTGCAACCAGTTAAAGTGCAGTGTTGACTTCTCCTGTCCCTGCTCTGCTTTGCTTCGCTCACTCGCAAGTGACGTAACCAGATCATGTGACCAGTCAAACTGCAATCTTTGCGATTAGAAAATCTAATTTGATCATATTGCGATATTATTGCACAAGCAATTAGTTGTTCAGCCCTACTGTAGACTAACTATTATACACCAGTACAGCAATAGTATGGAAAAGCAAAGACCTTGTATAACATTTGACCTTGACTTGTGACCTTGAAGTTAAAGGTGGAGTGATGAAACGATTATGCAACATGCTGGCTAGTGGTGGTAAATATGTGTATCAAGTTTCGTTAAATTATCTCGAGTGGATCAGAAGTTATGGAAGGTTTGTGTCTGTCTTTTGACAGGTGTATAGTAATATTAATAAAAACAGTAAACAGTCACTTTTTATGGGTTTTGAAAAGTTTTCAATAAGAAGGATGGTCCTGTCCATATGAAGCACAACTGTATGTAGGAATTGCTCAGATATATGTGACACAAAACATTTTTAAATTTTGGATTTTAAGAGTTTTTCCAACATTATTTCACAACTTTACTGTGAAGTCTGCTGTTTAAAAGACGTCTAGTCTAGAGCCTTGAGTTCAGGATGAAAACTGCCATATTTATTTTTCCAAAGAGCATGAGTGCAAAGCTGAAAGTTCAAAAGGTTTATGGGAGACATTTAAAGACGGCACAATAAACGTCTGTGAATGTGCAAAAATCCAGGCTGATAAGGAGAATCCAAGTCTACTGAACCTTGTCAGAAGATAAATAATCCACCATGATAACAACTAAAGGACCCTGCCAACATCACACAAGTGTTTCTTCAGAACAAAAAAGGGAAAACTATGACCCAGTCAGGCGGCGTGGCGGCGCAGTTGTTGGAGCGGTTACCTCTCATGGAGAAGGATCCCTTCTCGCCTGGGGTCTTTCTGGGTTTTCTCCGGTTTCCTCCCACAGACCAAAAACATACATCATGTTAGGCTAAAGGGCGAGGCAGACCTCTGCGTTGTTGCCAGCGCCGCTCTACGTGCAGGCTGTTCACAGCAGAGCTCTGCGTGAGCAGCTGTGCGCGGAGCCTTTACCAACAGGACAAACTGAGGTCGCTGATTGGTCATTTGCTGACACGCCTACTGAAATGATTGACAGGTCTGAGTGGTGAGAAAAGCCACAGGCTGCGCAGCGTTTTTCTGTGTTTATATGTTAATAAAAAGTTAAAATAAATAAAATAAAAACAGGGAACGCTGCTCCTGCAGCCCACAGCCCACCAGGAAATATTTAGAAGCTGGCGTATCCACGTTGGACATGAGTTTAGTTCACTTGTGACAAGTTCATTCATTCCTCCTCATCGGAGGAGGAAGTGAATGGTGACCGCTGCTGACTTTTGGCAAAAAAAAAGAAAAAAGAAAAGTCCGATCAGCGATGAAGAAGGGATATTTAATACATTTGTGTCTCATACAAAACAGTCCGCCACCGGGCAGTTTATTGTGAGACAACGCGCGCGCGTGAGCCGTCGTAAAATTTGAGCTTGGCGCATTCACGCGAGCGTTCAAAGGCTTGTGCAGCGGCGCTCGCACGCCGCTCACACGGCGTGGCGCGGCGCTCGGTCCAGCGCGGAGCTCTGCCTCGCCCTTAAGTGTGCTGGTGAAGATTCTCAGTCGTCCAGGACATGATAAAATCAGAACAAGCGCTCAATACAAAAAGGCTAAGTGGTAACTCTAAGTGTCCCTAGGTGTGAGAGTGAATGGTTGTTTGTCTCGTTTGTCTATATGTGTCCCAATGATGGGCTGGAGACCTGTCAAGGGGGTCCCCCGCCTCTCACTGCTGAAGTTATAGGCACCAGCTACGCAGATAGGAGAAGCGGGTAAAGAAAATAAATGGATGAATGAACAGATAGATAGATAGATAGCCTCAGTTTAATACGACAAAAACACCTTTAGGGTGTACAAGAGAAAACGCAACACATCCTACAAATACCGGCTTGGAAAACCTCTGAAGAGACGGCCAAATGTTTCTGCAGAACTACCGGGTAATCCCCTAAAACTCAGGAGGACCAAGCCTGTCATCAGTTTTAAAGAAGTACGTTTCTTTCAGCTGCTCCCTTCAGCAGAGTTTGCCACAGCAAGCAAACTCGCATCAACAATTTGGCTATGGTTTCATGCCGGATGTCCTTCCTGACGCAACCTGGACGCAACCTGGGCTCAAACCTGCAACCTCAGGAATACAAGAGCACGGCACTGACCACTAAGCTACCATATCCCCACAATATTAAAGGTGGAAATGTAAAGTATTGAAAAAAGATTAGAACTGAATTTCAGATGGAGTCCCAACTTTTTTGCATTAAATTCTTTATGTTAGGTCTTCTTTTAATTTATTACTCTACCTTTCACATGTACAAAAAAAGAGCCAATACTGTGCTGTTTATTATTAATGTGCAAAGATAAGGTTTTGAATTATTTTACATTTGAATCACGCACACAAAGGAAAATCTATATTTTATAACTCTATCATAATAAGTTAACTACATGCATGAATTATTTTAGGTTGCAGGTTCACAAGATTCACCTCCCAGCCTTTCTGGGTTGAGTTTGCATGTTCTGCATGTGTGTTTTTTCTTACAGACCAATAACAAGCATGTAAGGTTAACTGGCAACTCCTATAATTGTCCCTCATTGTGGGTGAAAGTGTGAATAGCTGTCTCATTTGTCTCTGCATGTTTTTATGATGGACACCCTGTCCGGGTGTCTCTCCCAAAGACTGCTGGAGATAACCAACACCAACCATATTTTACTATACTGTACTCTGCTAAAGCTGCAGTTCAGATCAGGAGGATCAAAGAGCTAAAAGCACTGCTTTGAGGTTAAAGTGTGGGTGACATGATTTTTTAACTTTGCATAAATTGGCACATATATATCTTTTATCATTCAACTATGCTCGTTGTTGCAAACAAAATGATAAATGAATGAAAATTCGTTTCAAAGTGAGTTTAAAATCCGCTCCGTGTTTCTTCACGGGACATCCGGGTACTTCCGCATGTGACGTACGAACAGGAATGTCGGCTAGCATGCCCCTGTACATAACATATGCGGACAATATCGAATCCGACAAATTTAGCAATCTAAGTGAAAATGAGCGATTTGTCTTCAGTTTGGGAAGCCGAAGTTTGTTTGGGTGATGAACAAGAAACAGCTGGTTCTAATTGTAGGTCTGCAGCCGTATTTATTTCAGCCTTACCGTTCTGAAGCGAGGGGGGGTCCGAGGGGTGCAGCTTTATTCATAGCAGACGCTCTGACTGACATTCCTGCACCTACGTCACAGACGGGGCATGCGGAAGTACCCAGATGTCCCGTGAAGAAACACGGCGCCAATTTTAAACTCACTTTGAAAGGAATTTTCATTAATTTATCATTTTGTTTGCAAAAACGAACATAGTTGAATGATACAAGATATATATTTTGTGCCACTTTCTGCAAAGTTCCAAAATGATGTCACACACACTTTAAGTAGGCCTACTTTGTATTAAGATTGTTATTGTTGGGAAAACATAAAAATCTAATTTTCCTGGGTTAGCTGCTGAGTTGCCCTCTAAGGCAGTGGCTCCCAACCCTGGTCCCTGAGGAACACCATCCTGCATGTTTCAGCTGTTTCCTGCTCCAACACGCCTGATTCAGTAATTTAATTACTTCCTCAATTTCTGCAGAAGCCAGTTAATCACCCATTCATTCAAATCAGGTGCGTCAAAGCAGGGACACAAGTAAAACATGCAGGACGGTGTTCCTCAAGGACCAGTGTTGGGAACCCCTGCACACTCCTCCTAAATTAATCTTTATCATGTTCAAAAAATAATAACTGTGTGTTCCTATTTACTAATTTCCTTGTTCAGTGTCTGCTTCACAATTTTCCAGGAGAAAAAGTGGTGCACTGTGATGCTATCCAGAGTTGGACTTTCTTCTGTGGCATATCTAACTGCCCATTTGGGACGTCTTTAAAAATACACAAAACCACTGAATATTACGTTCGAACTTGTCAAAAACAAAGCCCAAAATAAACAAAAATGGCGACTATTAAATCAGTCAGAAATAACAGTGGAAACTACAACCGTTGATGCTTTAAACCCACTGACTGATGTATTTGGTGAGAGAGAGACAGCAGCCAGACAGACGGGTAAAAGAGACGGAGATGAAGAGAGCTGGAGGACAGCCCTGTCTCTACATGCACGGCTGGTGGAAAAATGTCTCCCCTAATGGATCCCAGCTCCCTACAGCACTTAGGACAGCCAAGACCCACTGAGGGAATAAAATATGGCATTATCCCCTTATTATCAATTATCCCCTCCCATACTTTCACCATTTCTGTCTACACAGATGTAGACACTTGAAATAAATGTATTCATGCACACTTACGCACCCTGAAAATTTCCCTGAAATACCGTACTTTGTAGATGCAAGGGACACGTTGGGGCAAAAGCACAAAAAAAACAACTAATTACAGCGCTCTCACACGTGACAAAGTCTTGCATTATTGCTGCGCAGTTCAGCTGGAACAAGATGAGAGTACGGGCTCTGTTGAATAGTGTTAGCTGACCCGTCTTTCACATGGCTAATGGAAAAGAAAAACAGTCAGGAATTCCAGTCAGATTTAGACAGGTAATTAAAAAATGTACTATGGGATGGGGTAATAAATCACAAAGAGTGTTGCTTTTTCTCCCCCCTCGCTACATTGATCATGTGAAGACATGCAGTAAATGTCAGACTGAATCTATCAGGTGCAAAAAGGTTTCTAGAGCATAATTGGTGTGATGGATGTAGGTCCGTATCTGCTCAGATCATCTATATAAAAAGAAAGGGCTCTGTGTGTAAACAGTGTGAAGCTCTGCTGTTCAGATTGCTCCAGTCAGCTTAAAGATTCATACCTGTCCTACCAAGACTGCTGGTGACCTCAAGGTTTCTAAAAGAGAAGAAGTATCACTTGAAATACCACTTCAAAGTAAAGCAGATAAAAGAAACCAATTTGTTACCTTTGTATACAAAGATGGCAGGTCTCTGTTCAGGCCTGATAAGGTCTAATAAATAATGTAAAATAATAATAAAAAACTGAAAAATATTACAACTTTTATTTTGATTTTATCATTGTACAACATGAACATGTCTACTTTTAAGATTAGGCTTGTCTTTCTTTTTTGATAAATCCTATAGTTAGGGTCGGCTTGTGTTTTCTGAGCTATAGCTTATAGTTATGCTGCTAGGGTGCATTCACATCAGCCATGTTTAGTCCACTTTAATCGAACTCTAGTCCGTTTGCCTAGAAAGTCTGGTTCGTTTGGGGAGGTGTGAATTTGCAATCAAACTCTGATGTGGACCAAAAAACCAAACTTTGGTCCACCTAAAGACCTATAGGTCTCTGTTTGGTTGAAGTGAACTCTAGCGCGACTTGAATGCAGTGTGAATGCAAGCGGACCAGAGACTGCTCCAAAAGCAGAACATGGACTACAGCGCAGAGCATTCTATGTAAATGCAACCAAAACAAACGTGCATTTCTCATGCCTCATACGGAGCCGTCTCAGCCCCCTTGTGTGACAAACAACATTCTCCAAGGTCTTCCGTTCCTGCTGAGTCCATTGTTGAAAAATGTTTGTTTGGCACATGAGCCACAGACAAAACAGAAATCTTAAAACCCCTAAAACTTGACGCCACTCCATATTTATTCTTATTTCCCGAAGAAGTCAGTTGCGCTCAGTGTCTTCTTCAGAGGGATGCCATTTCCTTCAGTGGTTCTTGGTGTAGCGACACCACAGGCAAGGGGGGAACAGGTTGGTTCGATTGACTCAGTGCAGTGTGAATGTGAACTGCACCAGCTGAAATGTAAACTAAATTTACAAATTTTGGTCCCCAATTGAACCAAGTCTACCGGACTATCAGGTGTGAAAACGACCTTAGACTGCTGGAGGACAAACTGAGCACATTTCCTCACTCTGCTGCTGTCTTTACTTGCTATACTTGTTTGTATTTGTAATTATTTCTATCTTGTTTCTATCTCCTGTCCTCTCAAACATCAGATGGCCGCTCATCCTGCGCCTGGTCCTACTGGAGGTTTCTTCCTGTTAAAAGGGAGTTTTTCCTTTCCACTGTTGCCTTTATGCTCGCTCAGGATAGAAGACTGTGATTAAGTGAAGATTCAACGCAACCTTCTGGCCTCCTTAGATAGATAACTTTCACTATAACGTCTGTGAATGTTTCTGTTCAGTGCTCTGAGACGACTTCTGTTGTGACTTGGTGTTGTATATAAATAAACTTAAAGGTGGAGTCTGCAGTTTCTGTAGAACATCAGCACTTAGAAAAAATTTCAACAAGCAAAGCATTCTGATCCCTCCCCCTCAGAGCCATATATGGCTCTGCCCCCTTGTGGTCTGTTAAAATTCAAATTCAAGCTCTGTTTTTATTGGCTGATTCGAATTCAAGCTCGGTTTTTATTGGCTGGTTACAAACTTTGTTTTTATTGGCTGGAAAATGGCGGGTCACTTTTTCTTTTTAGAAATGCTTATTTACCACCTGGAGAAGCAAGGGGACAATATTTTTTTTAGTTTTTTTCAGAGATTACCTCTCTAACATCAATCTAGTGACAGAGTGAAGAAATATGTTAAAATATATATTGTTTGAAAAGTTAGACTACATTACAATCTTACATACCCCAGCTTTAATTAAACTAATCCGCTCATTCTCAATCAGTTCATCTGGACAGTTTCTTTTTAGTAGAAACGTTTCACCCTCACTCCAGAGGGCTTCGTCAGTCAGAGTAGTCCCAAGCACACTGAAGTTACCCCACCAAGTAAACAACTTAAGTGGACCAACCAGGTTGGTCCACTTAAGTTGTTTACTTGGTGGGGTAACTTCAGTGTGCTTGGGACTACTCTGACTGACGAAGCCCTCTGGAGTGAGGGTGAAACGTTTCTACTAAAAAGAAACTGTCCAGATGAACTGATTGAGAATGAGCGGATTTGATACCTGGACTATTGAGAATTAACTTTCTTGTCTTAATCAAACTAAATTGAACCAACCTGAGTGGCTGAGGAGAAAACCAACAGATTTTTTAAATGCCATGTTCGGACTACCATTCATTCAACCTTTATTTAGGCAGGTTAATCCTATTGAGCCTCGAGGACTCATTTACAAGAGAGACCTGGTTTCAACAAAGAATGATGAACAGCAACAACAATAGACGATCACAAGAGAGATGTACAGATTTTTTTTTTAAACAAGTTAAAAAAAGATGTTGAAAAGTAGCAAAACAGACAGATTATAAGGCAAATGTAGAAAACTAAAAACAGGAACATGTCTGCATTGGTTCTTGCCAGGAGTCCAACAGATTCTTAAAGCCATTTAGAGAGGTCAAGGCTTCAGATCTTTTTGTAAGATATTCCAAGAAGCAGGAACGGAGCAGGAGAAGACCCTTTTGCCAAGTTCAGTCCTCACTGAGGGAACACTGCAGGTAATCATGTCCTGAGAGGGACTTGGGGAAAAAAAAAACATTGAAGTGTTGCTAAATATTGATAAGGGACTACAGTAAAGCTTTTTCTTGGTAATGCTATCTTTAGAAACTGGGAGACAGCCAGCATTGTGCTTATCCACACATATCCAATGAGAATTCACTGAAAACATGTCCCGCAAGGTTTCAGTGTTTAACAAGAGGGTTTAGTTCAAAGCTATCAGTTTGATACAAAGCCTGCAAAAACTTTACACATGCTTTACTTTGCTAAATTGTAAATAAACTCTAGGAGTTAAAGTGTATAGGATATTTCTTGTTTTAAAAGTTCAAATGCATTTGAAACAGTAAAGCTTTTTTTCACCCTGTGATGAAAATGAACTCTTCTTTCATCTTAATTCAAATTGGACGCAACCGGCTGCTAACATGTCTCTAAGCATGAAATTATCTGTCTGTTGAAAAGACTGTTGAAAGCAACGAGGAAGATCTGACACACGAGCTGAAGGGTGTGTGTGTGGGTGGGGAGGCGGGGTGTTACAGGACCGGCCCCTCTACCACCAACATGGCTTATACAGCTGTGCTGTTTGGACTTGACAGATGGATCTGCGCCATATGTCCCTCCTTGAATGAGCGTTAGCAGCACAACTCGGCACGATAAAACAAAACACCCTGAACCGATCCCTGCCTCTGCAACAAAAACATGCACCGATTACCCTTTTGTTCAAAACTAAATCAGCAAAAGTAATAACTGCTGTCGGTGTGTTCACTCGTCTTTTCCAAACATTTTTCTTTCCCCGTGCTGTTGAGATTTCTGTCGGGGTATTTTCATCCCTGGAAACGTCTGAACAATTACCCAGCATGCAGCTTCCCCTCACCGTCTGCTGCTGCGTGCGTTAGAGGAAGTATCAGCAGCAAAGCCACGCAGGGCCTTATTAACATCTACCTTCTTGAGCTACAGTAAGTCCGTGCACACGTACACACACTTACACACAGCAGGCTCCAGACGGACACACACGAAGAGAATACACATAAACCAAGAGTTGCTATAAGATGTCAAAAGACTTTGCAGACATTCACGAGTCCGACTCACCGCTGCCCTCTGGAAAGCTCCTTTGGTGTAGGTGCCTCCCCCTCTGTAGCTGATGGACGGGATCTCCTGGCTGAACAGGGAGCACTTGTTCTGATGGGACTTTGGCGCTGAGATGTGGTCCACCCTCGTCACCACGTGGGTCTTGGATGAGAAGGTCACCAGCGCGACTCTCGTGTTCTCCAGCGTAACGGGGAAGTCGGAGAGCATCTTGCGTATGAACCTCAGCTCGCTCTGGAAGTTGTTGGCGCCCACGCTTGACGACTCGTCCACCAGGAAGACCAGGTCCAAACAGGAGCTCTTCTCCCGCAGCTCGCGGACGTTTCGCTTGAACGCCTGGCCGAGGCGCTCCACTTTGCTCTCGGCGCTTTCCGACAGGTTGCCGGGCGACGACAGGGACGAGAGGGGCAACATCTGTCTGGATCTGCGCGGCTGCAGCTGAGGTTTGGATTGCTGACCAGCCGGCACGGCCGAGGTCCATACGTCCAGGATGCACAAAACCTGGAGATAAGTAGTCCACGATGTGGTTAAAGAGGTCTTTCGAGAAACCATGGCAGCACAATCAGAACAGCACCTCAGCTGAGAGACTCTGAAGATTTTTCAAAAAAATGTTTGGATAACGTTTCTAAAGGAACTCAATGATTATAAAAGTATCTTGTGCTTTTGTCCGTGTCCGCATAGATCAGTTCAGAGTTCCTGAAAAGCATCGCTCAATGGAGATGAAGACTGTCTTATGCAAGAAGTACTTCAGTCCATCTGCGTTTTCCCGTCTCCAAAAGGAGAAAACGTGGTCTAAAAAATGTTTTCTTTTCTGTCTGACTTCTCCTACTGACGCAAATTAGTACAGTACATCTATCTCAGTCCTTTCTCCCTGTGAGGCTACTGAAGCTGTTTTAGGTTTTTCTAGGAGTCTGCATGATCTATACTTCTTTATATCTCCTTTAGCCTGCCTGTCAATCACCTATTCACTCAATATCAGATCCAAACTCCTCTATGCCTCTTCGGTCCTCCTTAGCTTCAGGCTCCTGTCTGTCTGTATGTGACGCTCCTGCCTGCTCCCTCAGCCAAACTCTGAATGCTTGTCCCTCTCTTCTCCCCAAATCATTTAAAACACATACGCAGGAGGAGGAGGAAAAAGTTGAGAGAGGTTGAGGGGGGGGAAATGGGCAGTCCAGTTGTGGCGTGAAGTCATTTTTTTCCCCTTCATCTCTCCTCCTCTTTTCCCTCTCACCTCCCCCTCTATCCCTATCTCTGTCTGTCTCCCCCCTCCCTCCTTCCACTTCTGCTTCCCAGCATTTGTTCGTCTCTCATCCGGACAGCGGGCTGCAGCGCTGCCTGTCAGGTTGTCAGCATTCCCGAGAAAACGACCGGCAACAGGCGCTGAGATCGTCTCCATATGTCCACGCATCAATCACGCATCAGTGAGGACGATCGGTGGCATCAGACTGAGATCAAACATGGTGGAGGTGGGAGAAAGGGAGGAAGAGTCAGATCAAACCCAGAAAAAAGGGTGCTCTACCAGACGAACGGAGTTCAGCAGAGTTCAGAAGAAAGAGTTTTGATTTGTGCTATCCGTGCTAGGTTTTGCTCCGCTTCATCAAATCATCACTCATTTTATCGTCTCCTCCTCCTCTTCCTACCCTTTATCTCGGTGTGGATCTTATTCCAGACATGAAAGAAGAAGACAGACGAACCTTCCTGCACTTTGAATTTGTCTGGGGTTTTGATGCGCCACAAGCACGCTTTCATTTGCACCTTTTTTTCCCCGACAGCGCTCAGTCTCTGCGTCTTTCTTCCTTTCTTTTGCTGCTGTAGTGTTTTCCTTCTATGATTTTATCTGTGACCAAAACAAAAGCAGCCGGTGTTATAGAAGCACGCTGTGACTGTTGGAGCAACAAAGCTGCTTTCTTGTGAGGCCGTTAAGGTGAAAGAATCAGAATAAAGCAGGAGAAACTAAACCAATGAAGACTACTAGGGATGCACGATATTGTATTGGACAATATCTTATAAGTTAAAACATATTTGGCTGATAACCGATACCAATACCAATATTTTTCGCCCTAGACCTACTTACAGAGAGAGCTTTCACTGCTGTGGAATTAAAATAATACATTATTCTGCATGGTCTTTGTCAGTTTGGCCTGCTACCAAATGCAGATGCCAAAAAGGGGCTGAAAATGATGTAACACTACAGTACCGTATTTTCCAGACTATAGGTTGCAGCTTTTTATCATTTTTTCATGGCCTGCGACCTATAGTCAGGTGCGACCTATATATGTCTTTTTATAAAATAAGCTGATTTGAAATCATTTACAGTATTAACAAAAATTAAACTGAGACACACTCTTACAATAATGTCAGCTAACAAATGTATTTTTTTAGGTGTTTATTCTGCTAAAATTATTCAATTATTAAAGAAAAGTTCAGCTCAGACACATATTTGCATTATTTTTATCAAACAATTAATTGTTTTTAAGTGTTCATCTTCTTAAAAGCCTTGCTGTGCGCTCCTGTGGAAGAGACATTTGCAGCAGAGCTAAACACGGTCCACATTTTGACGTAGGTGTGACCTATATTCAGGTGCGACCTATACAGTATATGGATTTTTCCAATTCTTTGGCAATAATTGGACAATGCGACCTATACTTGGGTGCGACCTATAGTCCGAAAAATACGGTATATGTTTAATGTCAAATGTATTCATGACATTGTGCCGCCGCTTTGGTGCAGTGGATAAAGCGGGCGGCACATATGCTGGAGGCTGAGCCTCTCCACAGGCGTCGCGGGTTCGCGTCCCAGACCCGACGAGCTCATTTCTGTGGTGTCTCCCCCCTCTATACCCGTTTCACCCTCTCCCTCTCTAATGAAGGCCACTAGCGCCCGAAAATGCAAAATATATATATAAAACAAAAAAAATGTATTCATGACATTCAATCTCTCTAACACAATAACACTCGAACAGTGTAAATTTATAAATTTGCACAAATCTAAACTCAACGCGTGCGTGATGTCATAATGTTGTGCTGGTGCTGCAGGCATCCTTGGCACTGGGTTGTCATACAAAAACAGCGCCTTTTATATCGGTGAGTTATTTTGATGGAATGTCCGATATTTCATTTTATCGCTAATATTGGCCGATACTGATACCATGCCGATAATATCGTGCATCCCTAAAAACTACTGAAGATAAAGATTAAAGTGGTGTGAAGACATGCGGAAACACTGTGAAAGATGATAAACAAACAGGCGAAACAAAAGTTTCTGTCTTTTCATACGGGTTAAACTGCTATTCATAACTTGTCAATTACATAAATATACACATAAAAATATAAATAATATGTGTTTATATATTATTTTTCTCTTGAAAGTAGTTCTAAAAACTTTATAATTTCATAAAAGTATGTCCTTTCCTTTCAGTCGAGAGGTACAGAAACAATATTGTTTGACAAAATGTTAATTTTCAGTGTAAACAGGTGCTGAACATTTTCTGTTTTATTTTCCCTGCATCGCAGAGTGAAAAAAAAGGGGTAACTGGAAATACTATCCATCCGTCTGTGGGAGTTCTGCTCTGCCAGCTCCTGCACCCATAGCCAGACTGTAATCAGACTGCTAATACACCTGTGGATCATCGACTTGATGAGCATGAGGAGTGAGGATTCTGCAGAGGACATCCAGCCAGCACTGGAGCATTACCTGCCAACGACAGTCTTGTTCTAGCCTTTTACTCGTGTCTCAAACCAAGTATCAATGATTTGTATTTCTCTCTGTGCCTCCAGTGAGTTATCCCTGATGTCCTCAGGTTTCCTGAATCCTCCTCTGTGGACCTCAAGCTCCTCTGTGTTTCATCAGCTTCCTCCATACCTTCCTACCACTTGCCTAATGCCTGTCATTGTCCAGACGTGCGCCTCCTTCACCTGGAACTATTTGGGTCAGCCCAGGAGTTAGGTTTTGATAACAAGTAGAGCTGTGTGTCATCAGCATAGCAGTGGAAATGGACGCCATATTTGCGGAAGATGTGACCTAGAGGAAGGAGATAAATGATGAAGAGGAGGGGTCCGAGGACAGAGCCTTGGGGGACACCCGTGGAGACAGGGGAAGACTGGGAACGGAAGGATTTAAGCTGAATGAATTGAGTGCGGTCAGAGAGATAGGAGTTGAACCAGTCTAACGGGGTACCTGAGATGCCAATGGAGGTTAGTCTGTTGAGGAGGATAGAATGACAGATGGTGTCGAAGGCAGAACTTAGATCAAGAAGAATGAGGATGGACAGAAGACCAGAGTCAGCAGCAAGAAGAAGGTCGTTAGTAATTTTTACTAGAGCTGTTTCGGTGCTATGGTGGGGGTGAAATCCAGATTGAAACTCTTCATAAATGTTGTTGTTGAACAGGTGTGAGTGAAGTTGACTAGCAACAGTTTTTTCAAGAATCTTGGAGATGAAGGGCAGATTGGAGATCGGACGAAGATTACTGAAGTTGGTAAAGTCAAGACCTGGTTTCTTGATGATGGGGGTGATGGCAGCAGATTTGAAGGTTGTGGGAACAATGCCAGAGGTTAGGGAGGAGTGGATGATATTAGTGATGATAGGGAGCAGAGACGTTAGACAGGATTTAACGAGAACTGTGGGAAATGGGTCAAGTTGACAGGATGAGGACTTGGACTTGCTGATAATGTCAGCAATGTCAACAGCAGAGGGGAGGGAGAAGACAGAGAAAGGGAGGGAGGGAGGGGGGAGTTCAACGAGGATGTTGGGGGCAGTATTTGGTCCAAGGTGTTTATGAATTGAAATAATCTTTTCATTGAAATATGACATCAGGGAGTTGCAAAATTCTGTGGAAACCATGTGAGAGGGTAGAGAGTTAGGAGATGAGACAGAACGGTGAAGGAGAGAGAACAATGTCTTTGAATTACCAACATTGGAACTGATGATGTCTGAGAAGTAGCTGGATTTGGCTTGAGAAATACTGTTCTTGTAATGGATGAGGTGGTTTGCATAAAGTTCCTTGTGAATTGTGAGACCAGATTTTTTATAGAGACGCTCTAGCCGCCGACCTTTGGTTTTCAGGGAGCGGAGTTCTGGAGTGAACCAGAGACCATGAGAACCTCCCCCTCAAGGGACAGCATCCAAAACACCCAAAGACCCAAAACACACAAGAAACACAGAACGGGGTGAGAGGACGGGGGATTACACAAGGACGGAGGGCAAGAATAATCTAAACAAAAAACGACAGGATGAGGCCTGGGAACCAAACACAAAAGTCTAAACACAAGAAAAAATAAAACAACGAAAGGTCAGGGGACGACCGGAAGGCCGTCCACCACCAGGAGCCAGGTCATTCGGGCGACCGGGAGGTCGTCCATCACCAGGAGCCAGGTCAGGCGGGCGACCGGGAGGCCATCCATCACCAGGAGCCAGGTCAGGCAACACAGGGACCCGAGGAACTGTGTCTGGCACCAAGGTGACACGGGGGGCTACAGACGTGACACAGAGGTAGACGTCGAAGATGAGGCCTCGGGAGCTGCTGCTGTCGAAGACGAGGCCACGGGAGCTACAGACGTCGAAGACAAGACCTCGGGGGCTACAGACAGCAAAGAGTCTTAGGCGGCATCTTCGGCGGTCGAGGTGGAATCTTCGACGAAATCTTCGTCGGAAGAACTAGGAACCGATGAGTCGGGCGATGAGTCGGGCGATGAGTCGGGCGATGAGTCGGGCGATGAGTCGGGCGATGAGTCGGGCGATGAGTCGGGCGATGAGTCGGGCGATGAGTCGTTCTCCAGATCTTCTGCGGCAGGTGTTGGTGAGATGGGCATCGAGTCTGTAGTCGTCGGCGATTAGAGCGTCAAGGAGTCTATGTTGAGTCGTCGGTGGCCCCGGGACCCTCCGTCGTTGTAGAGACGTCGGCGGCGCCGGGAACCTCCGTTGATGTAGAGGCGTCGGCGGCGTAGGGACCCTCCCTCGATGTAGAGGCGTCGGCGGCGCCGGGACCCTCCGTCGATGTAGAGGCGTCGGCGGCGTCGGGACCCTCCGTCGATGTAGAGGCGTCGGCGGCGCCGGGACCCTCCGTCGATGTAGAGGCGTCTGCGGCGCCGGGACCCTCCGTCGATGTAGAGGCCTCGTTGGCGCCGGGACCCTCCATTGATGTAGAGGCGTTGGGACCCTCTGTCGATGTAGAGGCGTCGGCGGTGCCGGGACCCTCTGGGGATGTAGGGACGGTATCTTCTGCGGTAGAACTAGGAGCCGAAGAACCAGGAGCCAAGACTGCAGTTGTTGTGGGACCAGGGACCAGAGACTGGGCCGAAGCTGGGGCCACATACGTTGCCGACAGAGAGCCCTGCCATCGTTCCAACTATTCCTTTGTGCGAGGGCTGTACCGGACCTCCGGTAAGCGGGGCAACCAGGCAAAGAGTGAGGTGGGGATGGGTAGCAGGGTGCAACGGCGAGGCGAGGTGGAGATGGATTGCGCTGGGAGTCGATGGTTCTGACCCTTCTTTGCTGCTTCTTCCTGCTGCGTCGGCGGCGTGAGCTGAGGACAGGAGCACACGAGAGTTCATCCTCCAGCTCAACGTCATCTTCAGACCACTGCAGGTTTGGAAAGCAATAAGTCGGTGGGATGGAGGAAGAAGCTGGCTTGAAAGCCAGGCGGCTCCCCCAGAGCTGAAACCTTTGTTCTTCCTCCTCAACCAGAAGAGGAGATGGCAGGACTTCTACCTCAGGTATGCAGTCACCTCGTCTCTGGATGGGTTTGGTCTGGAACCCCCCACACCGGATGACAGGCTTCACCTCCACTCACTCTCGTCTCTCCTTCTCTCGCAAGGCAGTCTTGTCAGCCTCACGAGCCAAGAAATTCAAACAGGGTAATCATCTCACCCCTGGGTCTGGTTTGAGGTTCAACCATTCTCCTGCTGGGCTCAGAAGATGGTCTCAGGTTGTTAGGTTCTGCTGGCATGGAAGGAGTGTTGAACCCAAATGCAGGAAGAGGATGACTTGGAGGCGCAGGAAAAACTTAAAGTGTTTATTTACAACAAAAATAAAACAAAACAAAGGCTAGTAGGGCAGCAAGAACTATTAAACTAAACTAAACTGGATTAAACTGAAGAGGTACTTACTGAACACTCAGGGAAACACAGAGGAAGAGCAGAACACAACACCTTAGAAGGACAAACCTGAGACAATCACAAGACTGAGAGGAGCTGAATAAATAGAATATATCTTTATTGGCATCGTCGATTGTACCGGGGTACAAAACATTGCAATTGGCGCACGCACCATCCTTAAAGGAGAAATGAAAAGTGTTTTTAAGCTAATAGTAGTCTAATGAAAAGCATAAAATAAGCTTGTTGAGAAATTTTCACAAGTCAAAAATGTCATCCTAACTCAAATTTAGACTTTGCAAAGTGAAAAAATTCTCATCTGGTGTTTTTGACCCCCCTCCCCCTGCCTGCTCTCCGTCCCCTGAATATGACGTAGGCAGTGCAACGAGTCGTCCCTCATACAGTAATATTAGTGTGTGTATCTAGTTGTGGACAAAAAGGTTTCAGTGTGTAGCAATTAGGGATGCAGCAAAAAAAATCTATTTTTTAAAGAATCAAGATTCTTAGTCCTGGCGATTCAGAATCTATTCTAAAAGCCCCAAAATCGATTTTAAAACTTTTTTTAAATTTTATATTGTATTTTTACCGCTCCTGTGCATTCGGCCGCTGTAGAATTTTGGCCGTGTAGGGCCACCGTAGTTAGTTAGCCAGGCAGCTCCCAATGGAGCCTGCTAGCAAGGAGGGAGACAGCATGTTTCAACTTGCTCCTTCATCTTTAAAAATCATTTTAGATCCTACTATGTTCTGGGGAAGACAGAGCTTAACAAGACATTGGTAACTGTTTCAGGACATTTTCAACACCCCCACTTCCACGTTAGCATACGGCGCTAGCATGCTAACGTTAGCATACGGCGCTAGCATGCTAACGTTAGCATGCGGCGGCTAACGCACGGCTATTCGTATTTCCAGGATAGAAATGCCCATTAATGCACTAAATCACCAAACTGTTTTTGACAAACTAAAGTGATATCCTTCAGATTCAAAAAAGTCTTCTGCTTCCATTTTAAATGACAGACAAGAGGACACTAGGCGTGTTTCCATCAAGGTTTCTAGGTGCGCATTATGAAGCATCGCATCAGAAAAGCTAAATGGAAACGGCATAATTCGAGTTAACTTCCTCTAAGTCGCTCTAAAGTTTATACGCTCGCTTGAGGTAGTTTTTGGGGAGTCGATTCAGAGCTGAGTCGGCTAAACGACAGATGGAAACAGATTAGCCGACTCAGTTCTGCCGCAGCGAACATTCACGTCACGTGACTGATCAGCTGTTTCCGCTCCGGA
>JBBPBX010044454.1:0-27455 GCA_038048925.1 Garcialebias charrua | reverse complement strand
TGAACGCTTCAACCGACGACAAAAAAGAACTAAAAAAAACATGGCAAATAGCACATGTTAGAATCCATGTTGAACGTGTCATAGGCTGTGTTAGACAAAAATACACAATCTTGAATGGCCCTCTTCTACCTATTGATTTTCAAACATGTAGATATCCAGAAAAAGTTGCATTAATCGATATGATTGGCTTTGTGTGCTGTGCCTTGGTTAATCACCTTTGGTGGGTTATGAGTAGCTGCATGAATTGTAAAAAGAACAAGTGGATAGAAGAGTGATAGCTGATGTGAACCTTTTTTATTTTACATTGTTCCACCTTTACTTTGAAGTTGTTTTTGCAAATATGGGGCAGACATGATTTTTCATTCACTGCACTCTTTATTTGAGCATGATGCTGGTGAAGATTCTCAGTCGTCCAGTACATGATAAAATCAAAAAAGGCGTTCAATACAGGATCAACTGGACTTTATTAGTAACAAATAAAGTCCAGTTCATCCTGTATTGAACGCCTTTTTGATTTGAGCATGAATTACTATATCATTGTTTATGTATTGATTTGATTAATGTAATTTTGATTATGCTTTTTCTGTAATGGATATCACACAGACGTGAGCAAACAAGACAACTTACATATTACAACATATGTTTCACATAGTGGTGCTGATACTGTATAGCTCACGTCGATTTAGAAAACCTCTCTTTTAAACAGAATAAATGACATTATGTACCGGTATCATTAACCATTTTGTTTGTGCACTTTTTGTATTGACTAGAAAATATTCTGCCAAACTCAAAGTAGTTATAAGGTAAAAAAAGGTCTATATAAAGACAACCATTCGTACTATTATCTTAAAAGATAAATGTCTGCAGAATGCACCTCAAAGTTCGTACTGTAATTAGATTCATAGAGTAGCTGTTATTTATATAATTTGTGTTGAAACACTCAGAGTAGCTGTTATTTATATAATTTGTGTTGAAACACTGTACAAGAGTTGAAAATTTTGAATAACACTTGTCAGCCATCATTGTACTTCACATGTTTATTTAAAAAATATGTATTGAGGTAGTTCTGCACAGAGCTTCTATAAGATGAACTGAAACACACATTTACACATTTAGTCTGGATTAAGAAGGAAAATCAAGGCATTGCTCTCTGGAACCGCTCAGATCTGGTTGATCCAGGGATCAAATGTAGCTTAAAAAACAGGGATCTAAGATCATTTTGACAAAATTTGCTTCAATCCTCAGACTGATGTGATGAGTCACATACATTTACAATAAGAATACATAGCTAGTGTGTGTTTAAAAACACACCCAAAATATATTTATATGTACACAGACAAATTAAAAATTAAATATAAATCACCAAATAATTCACAATGTCTGCGTAGGTCACAGCTGGTAAGGTCTTCTCATCTTCTGACATGTTGGACAGCCGGTATGGGTCTTAGCTGCCAATTATCTGTATTTTATCCAAATGACGTTCCTTTGCTGCAGGCTGAAGCTGGTCCACATAGTCTCCTGCAGCTTCTGTCTTCTTCACAGAGGTTTGTTTTACAGAGAACATGGTCAAATCAGAAATAAAACCGGAGCTCTGACTTCAACTACTGTGTGTTTACAGCGCGAGTGTCTCCAACATGGCGGTGCTTCCGGTATTGCGCAATCCGTGAAAGGGGTCTATAGGTGTTAGCATGTGTAGCTGTTAACGTCTGTAGCTGTTAACATCTGTAGCTGTTTGCATGTGTAGCTGTTAGCATGTGTAGCTGTTAGCATCTGTAGCTGTTAGCATGTATAGGTGTTAGCATGTGTAGCTGTTAACGTCTGTAGCTGTTAACATCTGTAGCTATTAGCATTTGTAGCTGTTAGCAGCTGTAGCTGTTAGCAGCTGTAGCTGTTAGCATATGTAGTTGTTAGCAGCTGTAGCTGTTAGCATTTGTAGCTGTTAGCAGCTGTAGCTGTTAGCAGTTGTAGCTGTTAGCCTTTGTAGTTGTTAGCAGCTGTAGCTGTTAGCATTTGTAGCTGTTAGCAGCTGTAGCTCTTGGCATATGTAGCTGTTAGCAATTGTAGCTGTTAGCATGTGTAGCTGTTAGCATGTGTAGCTGTTAGCATGTGTAGCTGTTAGCATGTGTAGCTGTTAGCATCTGTAGCTGTTAGCATCTGTAGC
This sequence comes from Garcialebias charrua, assembly GCA_038048925.1. NCBI lineage: Eukaryota > Metazoa > Chordata > Actinopteri > Cyprinodontiformes > Rivulidae > Garcialebias > Garcialebias charrua. The sequence goes on along the minus strand of JBBPBX010044454.1, from coordinate 25,294 downwards.
TGTTAGCATGTGTAGCTGTTAGCATGTGTAGCTGTTAGCATGTGTAGCTGTTAGCATGTGTAGCTGTTAGCATGTGTAGCTGTTAGCATGTGTAGCTGTTAGCATGTGTAGCTGTTAGCAGCTACGTCTCGTTGTCGCGTGCTTGGATAATCTAGTCTCGTGACTGTGTGTGTGTTTTTCTGTGTAGGAGCAGGAGCTTCACGTCAGACCTCCACCAACCACATGTTTGTTCTCTAACAGGTATGGTTGTAATTTCTAGTAAAATTGTTCAATATTATACTTCGGTCCAGCAGCCTCCACTTCTAAAAGTCAGCGCTCACGCGGTTTGGTTGTGCACGCGCTAACACCATGAATTAGGTAGTCACGCTTGCGAGGTTCTTTCAAAATAAAAGCTGATGTGTGTCTCCTGTTGGTACAAACTCTGTACATAAAACACATGTTAGCACTGGAAGCTGTAATGGGACCAACATTCCTGCTCAGCTGTTTCCACTAAAAGTTTGAATGTCGCCCCCATATCCAAAGAGTAGAGAACTTTTTGTGTTGCTAAGTTAAATAAATAAAAAACTTCAATGTGTTTTTCATGTTTTGACTCTAGATGATTGAAGTCATTCTTGCTGGTCTATGTTCAGAAATGATTTTTAATGTCCTCCTGTGAATATGGATCCATAATATTTAACTTTTGTCTCTGTTTTGTGGTTATTTGTATGTTCATTATGTGAGAATGTTAAATTGTTTTCCCTGAAGTTTCCATTAATATTAAAACAAAACTCTTAGTTTCCAGTGACCAGTCTCACTTCAGGCTGACTGTAGAACATCTCCAGATGTTGCTCACCAAATGTCACCAAGATCTCATGTGGAATTTCAAAATAAAGGCCCTCCAAAGTTGGACATTTTCCATGTAATTTTCCCTAAGTTGCTGTGTTTGTTGCTCGTTCTTCAGGATGTTGTAGAAACAGTGAGGGTAAGTACGACTTTACCACAAATCACATCATTACTGTGCAGAAAGTTTGTCTCGTTGAAATGCAACATAGTTCAAGTAAAAACAGGAATGTTTATTTTAAAATAATTTATATGTTTAATATTTTTAAGTGACAATAACCATTTGGAAAAATAACAGTTAAAATTGTACATTAATTTCAGAAATTACATTTGTAGCATTTTAACGTCCCGTGTTTCTTTTTACTTATAAATTTTGAGAATTACAAGAGTTTTGTGTTATTTGTCCGTGTCGACCAAAATCACTGGAGGTTTCTGGTTAGTGTGTATAAAAATTATACTTATTGTTCTCTGAGAACATTTTAATTTAAAGTTTCATATTTTGATTTGTGCAGAAACTGTGAACCACACAGTCTTTGTGGTGGATCAAGTTCAGCAGAAGACAATTCAAAACCTGCTGCAAAATAGAATAGAAGAGACCTTTATTATCATTGCACATGAATACAGTGAAATCTGGGTTTGCTTCCCAGAACAAAAGTAAAAACAGTAAATATAAAAGTATAAACAGTATTAAAGTTAATAACAGGTTTGAAACACTCCAAATGTGCAACACAAGCAGATTTATATTACACCAGTTGTCCCTTATTCAGTTTTTATTACAGATTTTGTTAAAGCTGCACTGACATAATCTTTGAACTTTGCATAAAATGGCACAAGATATATATATTTTATCATTGAGCTATGTTCGTTTTTGCAAAATAAATTATAAATATATTTAAATTTTATGGTAATTTTGTCGCTGGGACACGCCCACAGAAATCCGAGAACCTCCCGTGACGTAAGGAGATGAGCTGCTGCTCGTTGCGCACAGTGTACTGTAAACAACATGGCGGCCGATACAGAACCGGACGAATTTAGCAATCTGGGTGAAGACTTGAGCGATTTTTAGTCAGTTTGGGAAGCCAAAGTTATTTCAGGGGGTTAAACAATAAACAGCAGGTTCTAATTTATGTCTGAAGCTGTATTTAATGAAGCCTTACCAACGAGGAAGCAGGTGTGAAGCCACGCGACTTTTGAGGACAGAGGAGACGTGAGGGAACACGTTCACGTCGTCCACAGAGCACTGGTTGGTACTGCTTTAATTAATCTATCTATCTAATAATTATTCAACATTACTTATAGTTTAAAAAAGATGAGTCTCTTTGAAGCACATATGTCAAAGTGGCGGCCCGCGGGCCAGATCCGGCCCGTGAAGCAATTATTTATGGCCCTTTGGATGATATTTAATAACTATTAGATCTGGCCCGCAAGCCACAGCCGCCCGCTGGTGTTTTGTACACGGCACGGAGTCGATCAAACTATGGAATGGATTTTCGGAACGGAGTCGTGTCTCATGAACCCAGAGTAATGAGACCCGCCTCAAATTCAGGAAATCCATTCCATAGTTTGCAGCCAGCAGCTCCAACGTGCAGACTCGGTGAGTAGCATTTTAGCTAACAGTTAGCCAACTGTTCATCGTAACATGTCCGCTGTGTGGATGTATTTTACACTAAATACCATAAGACAGCAACGTGCAATGTCTGCAGAGTCATAGCGCCACTTTAAACCGCGCTCAAGTTAGTTCAGCGAGATGACACTCTCGCTGAAACAGCAGCAGGACCCAGCCGCGCGTCCCGGTCTCGGATCATTCAGCCTGTCCCTCATTCGAGCTCCATGTCTTCAGCTGTGTTTTTTTTCTTGTTCAACCGCGTCTACACCGACCTGATAATCTCGTAGGAGCGACAATACTCCCAGACTGAACAATAAAAACACACAGCTGAAGCTTGGAGCTCAACAGAGAAGTTGCTGAACTTCATCATAATTAATGACCAACAGCTATCAGCTGTAGAAAATGAAGGATTTCACAGCTTCATACTTGCAGCCAACAGTAAACAATCATAAAAAAGTACAGTATATTAATAAAAAGTCACAAGACAGCTGTATGCCTAATCATTCAACCTTTATTTAGGCAGGTAGCTCGTGCAGTCACTTCAGCTTGCACAAGTGGCTTCATTATTCATCAGCAGTCAGAGCAGAGATCAACTTTCAGCTACATTTGCACCCCTCCTCAAAAATGGCTAAACGTAAGGTGGACACAGAGAACAGGGGTTTCAAGCCAGGTGGGAGGCAGACTACATGTTCATGGAGGTAATCAATCCTGAGGATTTCCTCAGCTCAGAGCCTAACCCCAAACATTGATGAACTTGTACAAAAGATGAGGCACCTCCAAGTATCAGCCTCAGATAAGTGAGCATCACAGAGCTGTAACAAATTTTCAGTTTTTAATTCAGTTAAATTTTTACATTTGTTTCTACAAGACGTGATTTTTCTTTGAAGGAAGTATTGTTTTGGCTGTGTGCCATAGATTTATGTATTTTATTTTATTGTATTTTATTTATTTATATTTACTTTTCAGTTGAATGGACTCGGGGACAGAGCCATGAGAAAGAATACAACTGATTTGATTTATTTTCTTATTTTCCTATTTGAAAGTGGTGATCAGAAGGATCATAGAGCTGCACAATAATGCATTTTCAGTTTATAATGCATGCACTTTTATTTATGCATTTATCTTGATATATATGTATCATATATATATATATATATATATATATGTATATATATATATATATATATATATATATTAGGGCTGCAACTAACGATTATTTCAATAATCGATTAATCGGCCGATTATTTTTTCGATTCATCGATGAATCGGCAAAAAAAAAAAAAAAAGGAAACAAGTTTTAATTATCACCTCTTTATTCCAAAATTTGACTGACATATCAAATCGCACAAAAAACAGGTTGCTACTTGACTATTCTGTTAGTAAAATATTGAATAATTAAAAAATAAAGTTAGTCAGCTTCAATAAAAAATAAATGTACACAAACATATATACAAATGTATTATTTATACCTGCACAAAATGTAGCTACTTTGTAAAATGTGTTTTTGAGGGACAAGTGTAACCTGGATTAAAGGTGTGGATTGTTTTAACCTGGATGGGGCGGCTGTGGCTGAGTTGTTAGAGCAGTCGTCCTCCAATGCAAGAGTTGGGGGTTGGAATCCACCAGCAGTCACATGCCTAAGTGTCCATGGGCAAGACACTGAACCCCATGTTTGTGCCCCATTGGTGTATGAATGTGAGCTAAAGCTCTGATTAGTCTCTTTAGAATGATTTGTTCTTTGTAATCTAGTAGAGTGCTGTATGAATGGGTAAATGAGGACATGTAGTGCTTTACACTACTATAAACAATGTAAAGCACTTTGAGTATCAATTAGATAGAAAGGTGCTATATAAGTACAGTACAGTCCATTTACCATTACAAGTGTGGATCATTGTAACCTGGGTTAAAAGTGAAGTCTTCGTCTTCAACCATCGACAGAGGCCTCATGTCAGTGACGTTCATGTAAGGATCTTTCAGTCTCTGCTGCTTGCTGTGGTGGTGTGCATGATGTCTGTCCATCATGAAGGCTGTCATTGTTTGTTGTTTTCTGGAATGAGAGAGAGTTTATATGTATTATATCATAATTTACAGTAACTCAAGAAATGCCTTGTTTCACTTGGTTAAACGCACAAGCACACACACACACACACACACACACACAAATATAAAATACTAATTACACACACTTGAGTAGATGAATAAATTACTGTAATTCCTGTTTAAATGCAATTCATCCTTCCATACAATGCAGTGACTTCAGACTTTGCCAGCAAATTAAAAGTTGAAGCTAAATCATTAAATTATCACCATCTTTGTGTTAGATTTATTTATAAAACACATTTAAACACTGCTTGTATCGTTACATTAAAAATAAAAACACACACATTCTCTGTCACAGCTAAGAAACAAGCAGCTTCAGCTACCAGAGACACTGGCATCACGTTTTCTCTCTTTGAAACAGAACAAATATGTTTTGACTTACCTGCTGCTCTTCCTTCATTCACACCGTGGTGAAGCCCGTCATGTTTACATTTCATCTGCGTGGTTATCTCGTGTCGCGTCGTCACTTTTCAAAGCTTTTTTATCTTTATGAAGCGTCGAACTCCCACACGTTGTAGGACTTATTTACAGTTTTCTCTGCGTCGCGTCGGTCATTGTAAAATAGACTTTGAAAACAGTCTCTGCTGTTTCCTCCTCCCTCCTCGCTCTGTTCAGAAGCCACACACGCGCAGGCGCAGCACGCTGACGCTGCAGTTTTTTTTTTTTTTCAAACTTTATTCAGTCAGGCTCAGCCAGCTTTGACAAAGCTTTACCGGTGAACAAAACAGCTCCGCGGCGCCGTGAAAGATGCATAATCGCGCGACACAACGAATCGATGATGAAATTCGTTGCCAACACTTTTAAAAATCGATTTTTATCGATTTTATCGATTCGTTGTTGCACCCCTAATATATATATATATATATATATATATATATATATATATATATATATATATATATATATATATTTTAAACAATTTAATTTTTTGCTGTTTGCCTGTTGAAAATGTTTTCACTTGAAATTACTGACAGATCCTTAAGAAAATATTGTTTTATTAATTTAATCCTTAAATAATAGACAGTCTGTTAGGTCTTGGTTCAATAGGCTATGTGAAATCATTTCAATATGAACATTGAACCAGTCCGGCCCATGGCTTGTAGCAAATTTTTTTTTTTGGCCCTTGGTGTATTTGACTCTGACACCCCTGCTTTAATGCATGGGTTTACCTGGACTGAAGTCCAGGGGCCTACAGCACTGGGAGGGCCTATTGTTTTAAGGTCATGTGATGAGTCAGAGTTAGGGAGTTAGAGATTCTTTGTCATTTGCATCACATGTGGTACATGTGATGGAACGAGATTATGTACACAAGGTCACAGTACAGCCCCCAGTACAGCTCTGCGTACTTCCATACGCAGAGGTACGCACGTACTTCGCAGATGTACAAGCGTACCCCCGCAGGGCATGTACGCGCAAAGCTTAAATTTTATGACGGCGTACGCAAACGCGGTGTTGCACAATAAACTGCCCAGCGCCGGACTGTTTTGAATGCGACACAATTGTATTAAATTCCTCTTCTTCATCCTTGATCTGGCCTTTTGTTTTTTTGCCAAAAGGCAAGTGATCACTTCCTCCTCCGTTGACGCCATGACTGAACTGATGAGAAATGAACAAATTTGTCACGAGCGAATTCAACTCGGCCCCAGTGTGGCTGCGGGAGGTTCTGGAGATTTCCTGGTGTGCTGGTCTGATGTGTGGGCTTCAGTACCAGCGCTCCCTGTTTTTTGTGTTTTTTTAGAACTTTTTATTAACATATAAACACAGAACACCGCTACGGCTGGAGCTGCCAGCTCTCGCCTTTTTTCCCCCAACCTGTCAATCAATTCAGTAGGCGTGTCAGCAAATAATAATAATAATCATTTTATTTAATAGCGCCTTTCAGGACACCCAAGGACACTTAACAAACCAACACAGTTCAAACATTATCAGTGACAAATTGAAATATAAAATACATAAAGATTATAAAAAGCAAAATAATAAAAATACATTTAGTAAAGTTAATGATAAGCTAGTCTAAAGAGATGTGTTTTCAGGGCTGTCTTGAACAGAGAAAGGGAGGTGGTGTTTCGAAGGTCTGGTGGTAGAGCGTTCCAGAGGTGAGGGGCAGAGCAGGTGAAGGCCCTGCTCCCCATGGTGGAGAGGCGGGCAGAGGGTACATGGAGATGTAGTGAAGAGGAGGATCTGAGAGAGCGTGATGGGATGGAGATTTGTAGGAGGTCAGATAGATAAGGAGGGGCAAGGTTGTGGATAGCTTTGAACGTGAGAAGTACCGTATTTTCCGGTGTATAGGTCACACCTTTTTATGGTTTTTTCAAGGCCTGCGACCTATACACCAGTGCGACCTATTTATGGAATTTTTTCCATATTTTTAGACCAATTTTTGCCTCAGTTATGACCGTTTTTCACTTTGGCAGAAAATGGTGCAGTACCAGTTTCGGCTGCTAGGGGACACTTCCAGAGGAGTACTGTACACTCCTCTGCTCGGACTGACTGTCGGCCTCCTGGTCTGGAGGTAACTTCTTTCAGCTCTGTGTTTCTTAGCTGTTTGTTTGCAAGATAAGTCAAGAACCACTCAGCAGATTTTTCTGAAACTTACAGAATGTAATCACTGTATGGACGTTTACAAGTGAGTACCGTATTTTCTGGTGTATAGGTCGCACCGGTGTATAGGTCGCACCATCCAATTATCACCAATAGATTGGAAAAATCCCTAGATAGGTCGCACCGGTGTATAGGTCGCACCTACGTTTAGCTCTGCTGCAAATGTCTGCCACAGGAGCGCACAGCAAGGCTTTTAAGAAGATTAACACTTAAAAACAATTATTTGTTTGATAAAAATTATAGCAAATATGTGTCTGAGCTGAACTTTAAATAAACGTAATTGTGAAATGAGCTGGATTTAAACATTTGTTTTGCCAAAAGTGATAACAAGCCATATATAGGTTGCACCGGTGTATAGGTCGCAGGCCTTGAAAAAACCATAAAAAGGTGCAACCTATACACAGGAAAATACGGTAGCTTTATTAGATGTTTGAGATTAAAAAAAGATCTTTTATTAGCATAGCTTCAGTTAGCTTCTGTTTATTACGTTATAAATAGCTCAGAAACCGCTCGGTGGATATTTCTGAAACTTACAGAATGTCATCACAGTACTGACGTTTACAAGTGAGTAGCTTTATTAGATGTTTGAGATTTATAAAAAAAGATATTTTATTAGCATAGCTTCAGTTAGCTTCTGGTTTTATTTCTGTTTACGTTATAAATAGCTTCGAAACCAATCGGTGTATATTTTTTCTGCTTACTGTGGTGCCACGTTAAGCTAGCAGCTGGACTCACGTGTATAATTTAATAACACGGCACTTACAAAGTGTAATTATATGAGCTTTAATGTACTTAACTATGTCCTGGAGGAAAAATTTGAGATGAGATTCGATTTTTTTATTCGTGTTTTCAGAGACCGACTCGTCTCGTGTTAGCTTCTGGTTTTATTTCTGTTCATAAAAACATTACTTCAAACAACAGCACGAATATGAGTCTGTGTGAGCAGATGAGCACGAATGAGCACAGCAACATGAAACAGATCAGCAGCAACATGAAACAGATCAGCAGCAACATGATGTGATTTTTTTCCCACAGTGATTATCTTGGCTAGATATTCATGAGTCTAACAGCCTCAGGGTAGAAGCTGTTCCTCAGGTTCTACACTTAATGCTCCTCAACCTCCTTCCTGAGGGGAGTGGGGCAAAAAGTGTGTGTGCTGGGTGAGTGTGGTCCTTCATGATGCAGGTGGCTCTTTTCCTGCATCTGGATGTGTAGATGTCTGTGATGGTGGGGAGACTGACTCCAACATCTTCTGTGCAGCCTTCACCACTCTCTGCAGAGCTTTTCTTTCTGCAGCTGTGCAGCCTCCATGCCACATGTTGATGCTGGAGCACAGGATGCTCTCCACTGCACACCTGTAGAAGGAGGTGAGGACTGAGCTTCTCAGACCAGCTCGTCTCAGCCGTCTGAGGAAGTAGAGTCTCTGATGACCTTTCTTGATCAAACTGGTGTTGTTGTTGGTCCAGCTGAGGTTATCATTCATGTGTACACCCAAGTATTTGTAGCTGGAGACCACTTCCACCGCAGATCCTCTTATGTTCAGTGGGGTGTGGGTGTGTTTGTTCCTTCTGAAGTCCACAATCATCTCCTTTGTTTCATGTGAAGGTTACAGGTAACCCCCGACCTACGACCCCATCGACCTGCGAACCACGGGACCTACGAACATATCATATTTAATAAAAATATGAATTAAAAAAAAAAAAAATTTTTTTTTTTTTTTTTTTTTTTTGTGTTTAAATGTTCTTAATTTCATGTGTACATCACTTTGTTGCAGCTCTGGTTGTTTTAAAGGCTTTATAAATAATAATTATGATAAAAAAGATCATTTCTGATCATTTTTGAGCAATTTTTGGCAACAGGAAGTAGGTCTTCAGTTTACACGGTCACAAATTAATGTAGAACACCGGACGCTATTTTAGGTTCAGTCACTGGGGTCTCCGGTCACAAATTAATGTAGAACACCGGACGCCATCTTAGGTTAGCTGCCGAGAGCCGGACGAAGACTGGTGACCAGGATGGCTTCATATGGATTAATTACTAGCTGGAAACGTCTCTGTGAACTTTGTGGATGTCTCAAGCAGCAGCGGATTTATCGCCGATCGTGCCAGGCCGCCGTGCGAACACCTCCGGCCGGCCTGGCTACACCTCCGGCCTGGCTAGCTCCAGAGCTAACACTGGAGCTAACACGGGAGCCGGCCTTTTGAACACTGGTGACCAGGATCGCATCATATGGATTAATTACTAGCTGGAATAGCTCTGTGGACGTCTCAGGCTGGAGCAGCGGCTGGAGCAGCAGCTGCAGATTGATCGCGCCGCCGCTCCAACACTAGCTCATGGCTTGGCTAGCAGAAGCTAGCCAGCTAGCTAACACAGGTCTGGAGCAGCTGCGGTGGCTTGCCGGCCCCCGCGCTGCTTGGCCCGAAAACAATCAACGCATGGCAACCTATGTCGGCTTTGACCATCTCAAAGTAAGAAAATATATTTTTATTTATTCTGTAAATGTGAATAGCAATGTTTAACATTACAGTACACTACTTTACATGCTTAAATGTGTGCGCGCGCTCCGTTAGCATGATAAATAAAGGTTGAATGAATGAATGAATGAATAATTTTTTTTTTTAAATATAATTTTCACCCCCTACCTACGAACGGATCGAGCTGCGAACGGTTCTTAGGTCCCAAACTCGTACGTAGGTCGGGGGTTCCCTGTATTTTCTTTGCACCAACTCTCCAGATGTTCCACCTCCTGTCTGTAGCTGGACTCATCATTGTTTGTGATGCATCTCACCACCGCTGTATCATCTGCAAAGTTTACAATATGACAGCCTGGATGGGTAGCTGCACAATCATATGTGAGCATGGTAAACAGGAGAGGGTTCAACATGCATCCTTGAGGAGAGCCAGTGCTGAGGGTTATGGTGGAGGAGGAGAAGTTGTGGATCCTCACTGACTGTGGTCTGTTTGTTAATATGTCTAGTACCCAGTTGCAAATGGAGGAGCTCAGTCCTAGTGTGAATAGTTTGTCCATCAGGTTTTGGGGGAATATGGTATTGAAGGCAGACGTGAAGTCCACAAAGAGCATACGGACATATGAGTCTTTCTGCTCCAGGTGGTTGAGTGCGGTGTGGACCACAGAGGAGATGGTGTCCGTGTACATGGCTTGCAATCCTCCTCAGCTGATTTTTTTTGTGTTTTGTTCGTTTTTCATCTGGGACACACTACTGGTGTATGATCAACAACAGCTCCTGGATCTTCATTTTTCTGCCGCTGATGTAGCTTATTTGGATCTATATAAGCATACCGCTGGACCCCCCCTCTTCCCCCGCTGCTGGTGGACCTGCCTGTTTACCTCCGCTGCACCCCTCACCTGCCTGCCCGGAGATATCGCTGCAGACGCCAGGGAAAATGAGCTAGCCGGCTGGTGAAGCTGTAAGCCCTGCGTGCTGCTTCTTCCTCTCCAGCTGATGGTCATGATTTCCATCACCAGCTTTTTGCGCGCCTGGACTAGGTAAACAACGGGAGTTGTCAGCCGGTGTGGATCACTGCTCGTCCCAGAGAGGCTGTTACTGAAAATCTGCGGCCGCTAGCGCGCGCTCACTCCACCACTGCTGGGTCCACCTCGGAGAATAGCAGGATGTGTGGTCAACGCAAGATCTGTTATCAACAAAACTTTAATCCTCAATGATTACTTTTAAGAGCACAATTTGGACTTTTTCTTCATCACAGAATCTTGGTTGTCACCAGGTGAGTCCACCACCTTGAAGGAATGATTACCACCAAACTGTATGTATTTTAACGACCCACGGCCATCAGGCCAGCTTGATGGTGGATTATTATCAATATTCAAATTTTTTACTGTAAACAACTGCCCATCCCTGTTTCCTGCACTAGTTTTGAGCCGACTGTCTTTGAACTCGGCCATTTGCCCGCGACGTTATGCGCACACGTCTACTGCCCACCGCGATCTAAGGATTTTATCAATTAATTTTCTGATTTCTTGGCTGAAATCACACCAAACTGTGATCATGTCATTGGAGATTTTAATTTGCATGCTGTCATGAGAAGCCCTTGGTTTAAGACTTTTTAGATTTATTGGACTCATTTAATCTAAATCAGTATGTAAACAGTCCCACCCAAGAGCACGGACATACACTGGATCTTGTGTTACCTCTGGATGTGACTGTTACTAATCTTGAAATCGTGACAATGTGTTTTCAGACCACATGCAAGTCCGGTTTGAGTTCATCCTCCCCCATCTAACTCCTAAGCCATGCGTTCCTGCATGTTGCAGCCGGGCAAATTAACCGCTACACTGCCGCATGTTTCACAGACGTTTACAACTCTGAAATGATAATTCAGCCCCCGGTGTTTCTCTCCACCACTGAGGAGCTGACATCCCAGTCCAGCTCTGTCTGTTTAAAGGCTCTGGATCATGTTGCTCCTGTTAAAACTAGAAAATCGAAACTCGGAGCAGAACCTTGGCTGAATGATGTCACCAAGGCTGTTAGGCAGCAGTGCAGGAGGGCGTAGCGCAAATGGAGAAAAGACAGGCATCAGGTCTCTTTTCAAATACTAAAAGAGAGTTGGAGTTGTTATCAGAAAGCAGTAAAAACTGCTAAATCTCAATACTTTTCTGATATTGCCTCAAACTCTCACAATCCACGAGTTCTTTTCTCTACCCTAAACTCTGTTCTCCACCTCACTGAACAATCACCTCTGGAAGCCTCGACTGAGCTGTGTGAGAACTTCCTACATTTCTTTTTTTTTTTAATTGTGACCACCCGGGCTCTCATTTCCCCTCCATTTCATGATCTGTCCATCCCACCTCAATCTGTTGCTGTATTTGACCATTTTGAACCAATTTCTCTGTCTTCTCTAGAGCAGGTCATGTGCAGCTTGAAACCATCTGGTTCCCCCTTTGATGTGGTCCCCCCTCGGCTACTAAAGAAGGTTTTTCCTACTCACGGTCCTTCCATTCTTGCTATTGTGAATAGCAGTTCATCCACTGGTGTGGTACCAAAAACCATTAAACATGCTGCTGTTCAACCTCTCATGAAAAAAACAAACCTTGACCCCTCAGTCGTATCCAACCTCAGGCCTGCCTCCAGACTCCCATTTGTTTCTAAACTTTTGGAAAAAATAGTTGAGTCCTAGTTTAAGTGCTTCCTGGAGGATCACGCTATCCTTGAGGTATTCCAATCTGGCTTTAAACCTCTCCACAGCACTGAAACTGCCCTACTGAAGGTTTTTTAATGACATCTTATCCACAGACACTGGTGATTCTGTGCTGCTTGTCCTATGGATCTTACACCTGCTTTTGGCACTATTGACCATGAGATCCTCATTGCTAGGTTGGAGCAGTGGGTGGGATCACACGGTCAGCCCTCAATTGGTTAAGATCCTATCTCGTTGACAGATCATTTTGTGTTTCCATCAAAGATTTACGTTCTGCAGCGGCAGCACTTAAATGGGGGGTTCCGCAGGGGTCCATCCTGGGTCCTCTCCTATTCTCCTTATACCTATTGCCACTCAGAACTATTTTCCGGAAACACAACATACCTTTCCACTTCTACGCCGATGACTGTCAAATTTACTTCCCCCTAAGACACAATGGTACATGCTCTATTCAACCTCTGCTCGACTGCCTGGCTGACATCAGGGACTGGATGGCTTTAAATTTCTTAGGTTTCAATGATAAGAAGTCTGAAGCCATGTTGTTCCTTCCCAATGACACAATCACGAACCACTGCATCGACCTTTCTGCTTTACCCATGTATGAAAAACAAAAAGTCACAAATCTGGGAGTGATAATGGATCCTTCCATGAAACTCAACAGTCATGTAAATATGATTGTTAAATCCTGTTTTTTCCAGCTGAGGCGACAGTCTAAGCTGAAGCTCATATTATCAAAAAACAACCTGGAGACAGTAATTCACACATTTATTACATCTAGGCTTGATTACTGCAATTCACTTCTGTTTGGTATCAGTCAGACCACCATTGCACGTAGGGGTGGGCAATATGGCTCAAAAATTACATTGGCTGTGTCTCAATTCAGGGGCTGCATCCTCATGAGTGCGCATTTGTCGGCCGCATACGTCATTGCCCCACGCGGAGGACTGTCCCAATTCGAAGACTCCTCCTCATGCGGCCGAGGAATGCGGCCTACTTCCTGTCGAAATCCAAGGATGCATTCGTGAATCCTTCAAGACGGAGGCTATCCCAGAATTCATAGCGCCAGCAGAGATTTCGCGGGGGTGGGGTGGGACTTTCTGCGTGCAGTGTCGGGGCTGCTGCGTGTTGTTGAGTCATCAGCTCGTTCTGACAACAACCTCAGCGCGAATATTCATTCAACCTTTATTCAGTCATCTCAAACAACCTCAGCTCGAATATATCTCATTAAAATTTTATTACAGAAACGACAAAAAAAATGTGTTTGCTGAATATACAGTATATTAGTGTTTCTGAGTTTACTGTTTTTGAAGAACTGATTACAAATCAGATTATTTTACACGTGTGTAGCAAGGATTTTCTGAGGGGCAATCTTTTAAAACCCAGAGTGGACCTATGAAATGCAAGTTGACCAGTAGCACAGTTGGTAAATCAACCTGCGATTGGTGCAGAGATACTTTTCTCGAAGCTGGTTCGAATCTCACTCGGTACGGTTAAAACTTATTTTACGTTTGTCTTTTATTGGATAAAAAAAAAAAGGAGTTTCACAAACTCCTTCCTTTTAATCTCAGTCCTCATTTTTTTATCCAATAAAAGACAAACGTAAAATAAGTTTTAACCGTACCGAGTGAGATTCGAACCAGCTTCGAGAAAAGTATCTCTGCACCAATCGCAGGTTGATTTACCAACTGTGCTACTGGTCAACTTACATTTCATAGGTCCACTCTGGGTTTTAACAGATCGCCCCTCATAAGCTGATTTGTAATCAGTTCTTAGCAAACAGTAAACTCAGAAACACTAATATATATACATGTATTCAGCTAACTAATATATTTTAGCGGCGTCCCTTCTCTTTCCACACACACAAAGCGCGCACACAAGAACTTCCCACCCACTTCAAGAGAACGCCCCACCCACTTCAATGCCGGCAAACCTGAAGGCTAGACCGTCCCATTTCAGCAGTTTCGCTCAGCCCACCCGGTCTTGTGAGTGCGTGGCCTACTCGGCCCAGCTAGGCTGGGTCCTCATGAGGACGCAGCCCCTGAATTGAGACACAGCCATTGTAATATTTCAGAGCATTATCACGATAACGATAAATTTCGTGATATAACAAAAAAAATCAAATTTATTTGACAAAATTAACTTAACATGTTGCTTTGCAGTATTATATAAATTTAAAAAACCACAACAAGGGGTAATTTTACTGAAATTACTTTATTTAGTAAAGTATTCAGTCTCCAAGTATATATATATAAAAAAAAGATCTGTTATTTAGATTGAAAAAGTCTGCACAAAATATAGATCAACAAAATCCACCACAACAACTAAAGTGCATGTGTAGTTTCCTACAACAACTAAATAAAATGAATCTTAAGATCTGTTGAGCATAAATGAAACATACAACAAAATATATGTTGATTTTAAATGAGCTGTAACTTCCAGAACTTGTGACAAGGTGATCAGCTGACCCTGAAGCTTGTGGTGTTTCAGCTTCCTCTGTTCCTGCAGGAATGATTCATTTTTCCGATTCATTTTTTTAAACTGATCTATCTCTGATCACCTGCCTCAGTCCGTAAGAGACAGCTGAGCTGCGCGTTTGTACTGAAAGTTTAGAGTGAGGGAGAGACGCAGCCTACACACGCGGCTCAGAGCGGGGTGAGGGGAGACATTTGAGCTGTCTGTACCTGTGCAGTTTAGAGCAGGGGAAAGAAGCTGAAACATGAGTTGTTCGTTTTTAGCATTTTAGCTAGCTAGTATTGCACGCAGACTGGTGGAGGGGGGGTGCACAGTTCGGTTTGGTCGTTTGAAGCGCTCGGTTGATAAGGGGGCGGGGCGCCCCGACGTATTACGTCATGAAATTAGCATATCATGATATAACTTTTTTGCCCGGGCAAGCTTTTTTTACCGGTATTACCGGGAACGATATGATATGGCCCAGCCCTAATTGCACATCTACAACTGGTCCAGAAAGTAGCAGCCCAAGTTTTTAACCAGTATACACAAAAGAGAGCACATTACACCAGTCTTGGCCTCCCTGCACTGGCTACGGGTTCATCTTCGAATCCAGTTCAAAATTCTTCTGTATGTCTACAAATCGCTGAACAATCTCGCCCCCGCCTATCTCTCGGATTTGATACACCCTTATGTCCTAAGTCCTTAATACTAAAATGTGTATATATGTGAACAAAACTAAAGACAGTGTGTCTCTGTTTAACTTGTGATATTTTATTTATCAGAGTCAGAGAGTCTCTATTGTCATTTGCACCACATGTGGTACATATGATGAAACGAGATTATGTACACAGGGTCCCAGTTACATCCAACAACAAAATATAAGAGAAAAACAGCAACAACATCTAGGAAATAACCAAGAAAAACATCAACTAGAAATACACTATGCCCTAATGTAATAGAAAAACATCATTACAAACAGTAGCACGAACACGCGTCTGTATGAGCAGATGGTCACAGACGAACACAGCAACGAGAAAAAACATCCATCCATCCATCCATCCATCCATTTTCTTCCGCTTATCCGGGGTCGGGTCGCGGGGGTAGCAGCCTAAGTAGGGAGGCCCAGACTTCCCTCTCCCCAGCCACTTGGAGCAGCTCCTCTGGGGGAATCCCAAGGCGTTCCCAGGCCAGCCGAGAAACATAGTCCCTCCAGCGTATCCTGGGTCTTCCTCTGGGTCTCCTCCCGGTGGGACATGCCCGGAACACCTCACCAGGGAGGCGTCCAGGAGGCATCCTAACCAGATGCCCGAGCCACCTCAACTGGCTCCTCTCGATGTGGAGAAGCAGCGGCTCTACTCCGAGTCCCTCCCGGATGACTGAGCTTCTCACCCTATCTCTAAGGGAGAGTCCAGACACCCTGCGGAGAAAACTCATTTCAGCCGCTTGTATCCGAGATCTTGTTCTTTCGGTCATAACCCAAAGCTCATGACCATAGATGAGGGTGGGAACGTAGATCGATCGGTAAATTGAGAGCTTTGCCTTTTGACTCAGCTCTCTCTTCACCACGACAGACCGGTACAGCGCCCGCTTCACTGCGGACGCTGCACCTATCCGCCTATCGATCTCACGCTCCAGTTTTCCCTCATTCGTGAACAAGACCCCGAGATACTTAAACTCCTCCACTTGGGGCAGGACCTCCTCCCCGACCTGGAGAAGGCATGCTACCCTTTTCCGGCTCAAGACCATGGCCTCGGATTTGGAGGAACTGATCCTCATCCCGGCCGCATCACATTCAGCTGCAAACCGCTCCAGCGAAAGCTGTAGATCACGAGCTGATGAAGCCAATAGGACCACATCATCTGCAAAAAACAGAGAAGCGATTCTAAGGCCACCAAAACAGATCCTCTCAACACCTTGGCTGCGCCTAGAAATTCTGTCCATAAATGTTATAAACAGAATCGGTGACAAAGGGAGAAAAAACATCATTCTTATTATTTATTTATTCATGAGTCCAACAGCCCCAGGGCAGAAGCCGCTCCCCAGTCCAGCGGCTCCACACTCGATGCTCCTCAACCCCCGTCCCGAGGGGGAGCTGGGCAAAGAGTGTGCGCTGGGTGAGCGGGGTCCCCCATGATGCAGGTGGCCCTCCTGCATCTGGAGGCATAAATGTCAGCGACGGTGGGGAGACCGACCCCAACAGACCTCCGCGCAGCCTTCACCACTCTCTGTAGAGTTTTTCTCTCTGCAACTGTGCAGCCTCCATGCCACACGTTGATGCTGGAGCACAGGATGCTCTCCACTGCAAACCTCTAGAAGGAGGTGAGGACTGGGCCACCCAGACCAGCCCGTCCCAGCCGCCCGAGGAAGCAGAGTCTCCGATGACCCCTCTCAACCAGGCCGGTGGCGCTGCCGCTCCAGCCGAGGCCATCATCCATGTGCACACCCAGGCACCCGCAGCCGGAAACCACCGCAGATCCACCCTCGTTCAGCGGGGCGTGGGCTTGTCCGTTCCCTCCAAAGTCCACAATCACCTCCCTTGTCACCTTATTTTCCAAAACCCTCCAAATGTTATCTCTATGAAGGAGTCAATTTAAGGTGTTTGTAGTTCATCAAGAATATCTGCTATGGTAATTTGAGTCCTACATAGTTTTGGGTATTTGGATAAGCTAAATTGTTATTTGGTGACTGAAAAATGTAAAGCAATGATCAAATATGAACTACAAATGATAAGAAGTCTTGTTTTATGAAATTTCAGATCAACCCAAATGGTTAATGTTTCATCATCTTTTTGGATTCTTGAAAGGTGGGCACACTTACTGGTTTGGAAGAAAACAAACAGACTTAATTAAAAATAATGAATATTTATTAAAGAAGTCTTGTGACAGAAAAAGTAAAAACATACATGTTCAGATACACATACTGTTATTTGCTAGGGTTAAGCATCAATTTTAAACCCCGCCACCAACAACAGAAAAAGCTTCAAGCTTTCACACACACTCAGAAAAAGGCATTGAAATAAAAAGATCAGAATCCCTCACCGTTGAATGCAAACGAGGAGGCCTCTTCGTTCAGTGAGAGATATTTTCTTCAATGCAAAACCGGGCGTTGATCAGACCCACGGCAGACCTCGAATTGTTTATCCGAGCGCAACTCATTTTATACCTTTGTGGGCATTCACTCCCAGTTAAATCTGTTTTCAATCAAACTTTGTTTTTTCAGATAGTCAAAAGATTTCTGTTTCATCTATCAGCCACAATGTCAGCCTGCCCTTAATTGCTGAGCTGTGCTCATCAACATCTCACAAAATTGGATGTGAGATACATGGAAACCTAACTCCCTTTCAGAAGAACTGCCAAGGTTGAAGTGAGATGGGTGATATGCATTCATTCCATCAAAGACCAGTCTTTCGAGAAGGATGGGACCCTTATCTTTCAAAGAAACCCTGGACCTTTGAAGCAAAGCCACACAAACCCCCCACTTCAAGACTTTAATGAAACATCTTGACACCTAACTAAAATGTTTTTTCTCACAAGTGTTGAATTAAGCATTAAAAATTGATAAACATTTAGTCAGAAAAACATTAATACTTCTTAATCTGTTCAAGTCTGAAGCCATACTGTTCCTTCCCAATGACACAACCTCGAACCACTGCATCAACCTTTCTGCTCTGCCCCTGTCTGAAAAACAAAAGGTCACAAATCTGGGAGTGATAATCAAAGTCAAAGTCAACTTTATTGCCAAAACTGCAATATGTACAGGACATACACAGGATTGAAATTGCATCTCTCTCAGTCCCTCGGTGCAACAGTAACCATTTAAACACTAAACACTAAAACATTTAATAAACAAGCATAAAATGAAATAATAAAAGTGTAATACTGTCCTGAGTTTTTGCATAGTAGTTTTTGCATAGTAGTATAAAAGTATAAAAAGTTTTCACCAACACCAAAAACCAACATTTAATAAACATAAAATGAAATAAAGTGTACCGGTAACACTGTCCCGAGCTTTTCCGTAGAAGTATAAAAGTATAAAAAGTATATCTATAGAATAAATGAAGGATCTGGTATTTGACATTTGTAAAAAAGGGACAAAGCAGCATATGAGGTTAATGTACACAGTATATGTATGAGGTAGTTGATATTGGTATAGAGGTAAAGTGGCATATGTAATAAGGTTATTAAAAAGAATATATACTGTACATCAGCAGTAGTGTAGATATAAAAAGTGTAAATGTAAACAGTAGTAATAAATGTAAACAGTAGCAATAAATGTAAACAGTAAATGTAAACAGTAGTATGACTATAGGCAATAATGTAATACAAACATTAGTGCAAATATGAGAAGTAGTGCAAACTGAATGAGCACATGACTGTGAGTTGAGTGAATAACCCGTATTGATGACACAGAGTCCAGTGTTAAAAACTTTGTGTTGTGTGGTAATGTGTGAAAGTTTTTTGTGTTAAGGCAGTACAAGTGGGAGGGAGGGCAGAGCAGGCAGAGTGTTTAGCATCCTGACTGCCTGATGAACAGAGCTGTCATTTAGTCTGCTGGTTCGAGCCTGGAGACTCCTCAGTCTCCTCCCTGAAGGCAACAGGCTGAAGCAGCTGTGTAGTGGGTGTGTGGGATCACCTGCCATGCAGAGGGCTTTCCGAGTGAGGCGGTTGCTGTGTAAGTCCTGCAGTGAGGGGAAGGAGGTGCCGACAATCTTCTCAGCTGCTCTCACGATGCGCTGGAGGCTCTTGCGGCAGGATGCAGTACATGCACCAAACCACACAGTGATGCAGCTGGTCAGGACACTTTCTATGGCACCTCTGTAGAAGGTGCACATGATGGGGGTTGAAGCTCCAGCCCTTTTCAGCTTGCGGAGAAAGTAGAGGCGCTGGTGAGCCTTCTTGGCCAGTGATGCAGTGTTCCTGCTCCAGGACAGGTCCTCTGAGACGTGCACTCCCAGGAACTTGGTGCTGTCTACTCTCTCCACTGCGGTGCTGTTGATGGTCAGAGGGGCATGTTGTGCATCCCTCTTCCTGAAGTCCACAACAATCTCCTTTGTCTTCTCCACGTTGAGAGTGAGATTGTTGTGTCCGCACCACAAGGCCAGGCGGCTCACCTCGTTCCTGTAGTCCGTCTCATCGTTGTTGCTGATGAGACCCACCACTGTTGTGTCGTCCGCAAACTTGATGAAGTGGTTGGAGCTGTATGATGGTGTGCAGTCGTGTGTTAGCAGGGTGAATAGAAGGGGGCTCAGCACACATCCTTGTGGGGCCCCTGTGTTCAATGTGATGGTGCTAGATGTGTTACTCCCGACCCGCACTGTCTGTGGTCTCCCGGTCAGGAAGTCTAGCAGCCAGTTACACATTGAGGTGTTCAGCCCCAGACTGTCCAGTTTAAGGATGAGCTGTTGGGGGATGATGGTGTTGAATGCCGAGCTGAAGTCGATGAACAGCATTCTAACATAGGAGTCCTTCGTGTCCAGATGTGTGAGAGCTGTGTGGAGGGCAGAGGAGATGGCATCGTCGGTTGAGCGATTAGGCCGATATGCAAATTGGAAGGGATCCAGGGAGGCAGGGAGGACAGATGTGATGCTTTTCATGACTAGCCGTTCAAAGCACTTCATCAGGATGGGGGTGAGTGCTACTGGACGATAATGGATCCGTCCTTGAAACTCAACAGCCATGTAAATTTGATCGTTAAATCCTGTTTTTTCCAGCTGAGGCGACTGTCCAAGCTGAAACCCATACTTTCCAAAAATAACCTGGAGACAGTAATTCACGCATTTATTACATCTAGGCTTGATTACTGCAATTCACTTCTGCTTGGCGTCAGTCAGGCCACCATTGCAAGATTACAACTGGTTCAGAACGCAGCAGCCCGATTTTTAACCAGTACAGGCAAAAGAGAGCACATTACACCAGTCTTGGCCTCCCTGCACTGGATACCGGTTCATCTTAGAGTCCAGTTCAAAATTCTCCTGTACGTCTACAAATCACTGAACAGCCTCGCCCCCGCCTATCTCTCGGATTTGTTACACCCATATGTCCCACCACGTGCTTTGAGGTCAGAGGACCAAGTACTTTTAAGAGTTCCAGTAACTTGCTTGAAGCGCAGAGGTGACAGGACCTTCTCCGTAGCAGGCCCAAGACTCTGGAATGAGTTACCTCTACCTGTCAGACAGGCCCCCTCCCTCGCAGTTTTCAAATCCCGGTTAAAAACTCACTACTATTCTGTTGCTTTCAACACCAGCTGATTTGTATTTGATCGTTTTATTTATGATCTGCAATGTTTTTATGTCTTTCGTGTTGTACTTCATTGTGTGTTGCCAGTTGTTTGTTTGTTTTGTCCAGCACTTTGGTGTGGATTTGTTCCTGTTGAAAGTGCTTTACAAATAAAATGGTATGGTATGGTATGGTACAAATCAGTTTTCACATTGATTCTGTTGATTTTGTTTGCCTACTTTGCCTGAATTATTACCAATCATGTAGTTTTTATGTTGAAATATTTTAGCAACAAGAAAGTTCAAAAATTATAATTCATAACATAACAACCATCATAATGAGCAAGTTGATTTTCAGTGATAAAATTTGTAAAGGATGACACTGGAACTGTAATTTTGTTGTTAAATAAGGTTAAATTCAAAATGATGCTATTTAAAATAAACTATCACAGATGGTCCTTTGTTCAGAACAAACTAACAAAATGTATTTTTTTCTGCCTTTAAAATTGTTCTTTTGTAGTAATACAGGTAGTTCCCGATTTACGAGCGTTCTTACTTACAGGTAGTCCCCGACTTACGAGCGCTCTGACTTACGAGGTCCCGGACTTACGAGCATGCATCTCATTTAAAAAAAAAAAAAAAAAATTTCTTTTTTTTTTTTTTTTTATAAATGAATACATGTACAGTACTGGACAGTCACCAAGCACTTAGCCTATCCTAACACAGTTTTTAAAGATGAAGGAATAAGTTGAATTGTCTCCTTTCACATAAAGGGAGCAAGCTCCCTATGGAGCCTGCAGGGAGGAGGGAGACAATTCAACTGACTCCTTCATCTTTAAAAACTGTGTTAGGATAGGCTAAGTGCTTGGTGACTGTACAGTACTGTACATTTATCTATTTATAAATAAAAAACAATAAAAAATAAAAATACTGTATATACTGTATATTTTTAATAAATAGATAAATGTACAGTACTGTACAGTCACCAAGCACTTAGCCTATCCTAACACAGTTTTTAAAGATGAAGGAGTCAGTTTAATTGTCTCCCTCCTCCCTGCAGGCTCCATAGGGAGCTTGCTCCCTTTATGTGAAAGGGAGACAATTCAACTTATTCCTTCATCTTTAAAAACTGTGTTAGGATAGGCTAAGTGCTTGGTGACTGTCCAGTACTGTACATGTATTCATTTATAAAAAAAAAAAAAAAATAAAAAAATTTTTTTTTTTTACTATGTGATCCTACTTACGAATTTTTGACTTACGAGCGCCCCCTAGTAACGGAACTCGCTCGTAAGTCGGGGACTACCTGTACAAGGTTCTGGATTTACGAGGTTATCATATTTAATAAAAATATGAAATAATTTTTTATTTTTTTCTGTGTGTGTTTAAATGTTCTTAATTTCATTTGTACAGCACTTTGTTACAGATGTGGTTGTTTATAAATAAAGTATTATTATTATAATTACAGTACAGTGCATAATTTTTAAGCCGATTTACAAAGTTTTGCGGCAGTTTCCGACAGTTTCTGACAGTTTTTGGCAGTCAGTCAGTTTTCCGCAGTGCCCACGAGTTGAGCCAGTTAGCTCAAGTGTCCAGTCTCGTAGCTCCATCCGACAGCCAACTTTGTCCGATCAGAGGTTCCTGCGCTCGGATACATGATCTGGAGCTGAATGGTGGTTTTGTGGAGGAACGATGGGCGAAGCAAAACGACACTGTTGACCGCGTGAAGCTGCAGACAGCCAACCTGACTGATTGGATTAGCAACGAGCTAACATTAGCCTCGTAGCTGGCCTCGTAGCTGCAGCCTCCTAGCTATGCGACAGCCGGCTTTGTGCGATCAGAGGTTCCTGAAGCCTGCCTCATTGTCGGATTGGAAGCCGAAGATATCGGGGACACCGGGCTAACTTGGAATAACAAAGCCGACAGCCTTTTTGGAGGTGCAGCTAAACCGGACTGCCCGTAGCTGCGGACTAGCCGCAGATTCGGAGGGGCTAGGCTAACGGGTGCAGCTAAAGTTGGCACGCGCAGACGGCTTTTGGTAAGTTATTAAAACTTTTTCTGTCTCCAAATGTATGAAATTAGGATACTAACAGTCCTTCCTGTAAAGGGTTTGGACTACGTGGTGCTACAGAAAGCTGCGAAGCTCAATAAGCCTGGAGGTCAGAGAGGTGTTTGGCCTCTATCCTTGGGTAGACGTTGGCGAACTGGGGGGTATGCAGGGTCAGCGGGGGAGCTGACTCACTGTGGGAGCATTGTTCCTGCAGTTATTATCTCCCCATCCCTCACCACGCGCCTCCGCCCTCTTCATTTCAAATGAATACATGTAGGGATTTGAGGCTCAGGTGTGCTGCAACGTTTTTACATCTCTGTTGTTCAGAACCACCTGGAACTCAATTTTACTATACACCTTAGACATTCATTCATATACATCCTCATAAAATTCACATATAGGAAATTGGGGTGAGCACTATGGTTATGGGTGGCGAGATGACACCATTCTCGCCTACCGTGCCTGTGCTCACTCACAATTATGCATTTAGACAGTTAGGGCCTGGGTTAGAGTTGGGGTGGAGGGGAAACTGGCACAATGCCAGCCTTTGCTCCTTCTCTTTCCCTTTTTAAGTGCACTTTAAAACAACACACATCAACAGCACATTTGGGGACGGGGGTGTATGTGTCGGGGTCTAGGTTTGTTATTTATTTATTTTTATTTATTTATTTATTTTTTGACCCCCCTGGTTCTCTGGCGGCTATTCTGGGGGTGGGGTCTGGTAAGGTGACGGGCGGTCGGGTGTTGTCTTGGACTATGGGAGAGTTCGGGCCTGGGGGATCGCTGTGGGCGGGGCTGGCATTGCGTTCCCCTGGGGCTGCTTGGGCTCAGGTGTCCTGTCCTGTCGGCAGGGCGCGGGTTGGGCCGGATCTTGGATGTCTGCTACTCTCCACCCCAGAATGAATGGGCCTACCTCCTGGGTTTGGATGTGGGCTACCCCATGTAGGGGGCAGGTACGTGTCTTGGACCTAGGGGGTATAGAGTGTGTATCGGGATTATGAATGGAATGTGTCATTATTGTTTGTCTTTCTGTGAGTGAGGGTGAGGATGAGGGTGGGTCTGAAGGAGTGTCTGTGTATGAATGTTTGTCAGGCTGGGACCTGGGACTTAGGCTGCCCCCTCTCTGATACATCTGAGGCTACTCAGTGTCGCGCTCCTGCCACGTGGCCCCCTGGTGGGTGTTCCTTTGCCTGCAGGCGTGCTTGGGGCCCTCACTGTCTGGGGTTGGGCGCTTGGGCGTATGTCGGCTCGGCCTGGTGACTGCCTGGTGGGGCTCGGGTCCTCTGGTCCTGTCGGGTCTGGGCCTGAGGGGTGGGCGTCCCCGGTGCCCGGGCCTCGGTGTCCGGTCCTGGGGCTACGTTGGTGCAGCGGGCTCTGGCGGGGGCCTGTGAGTTTGTTGCTGTTGACCCTGGGGGGTCATTGTGTGTAGTCACTGGTGGGGCTTCTCCTGTTCTCCCCTTTGGTCGGATCTGGGGAGTTGGTGAGTGGCTCGTCCTGTTCGGGTGGCCCTGGGGACTCTGGGCTAGGGGTCCTGCTTGGGGTCTTGGGCTCTGGTTGACCCTTTGCCTGCCTCGTGCCTTGGGGGGGGGATCTCTGATGCTTCACGGTCGCTATTGAATGTTCTATTCGAGAAACCTTATTCACTTATGCATGCTCACAACCACACGCAAATGGATGCAGGGATGTATATGTAGATATATGCAGATATGTAGATGGATATATGAATGAATATGAATGTATGTGTATGTATACTGTATATATATTTGTAGGTATGGTATGTATATTTATGGAAATCTACTACAAGGTCATAAATGTTATTACCGTATTTTCCGGTGTATTGGTCGCACCGTTGTATAGGTCGCAGTGTCCAATATTTATCAATAAATTGGAAAAATCCATAAATAGGTCGCACCGGTGTATAGGTCGCACCTACGTCACCGCCGACATAACGCGTCATCCACCGCTGACGTACCGCGTGACCGCTGAGTCAACCCGGCAATATGGACCGAGTGTTTAGCTCTGCTGCTAATGTCTGCCAGAAGCTAACAAAGCTAAAAACGAGAGGAGTCCGTCTCTCAGAAAATGAATAAAAAATCGAATTTTAGGTCAAATGTTTTCTCGAGACCATAGTAACATACATTAAAGCTCCTATAATTGCACTCTCTAAGCAGAATAAATATACACCGAGTGGTTTTGAAGCTATTTAAGCAAACCGAAGTAAAACCACAAGCTAACAAAGCTAAAAACGAGAGGAGTCCGTCTCTCAGAAAATGAATAAAAA
>JBBPBX010044452.1:16808-27456 GCA_038048925.1 Garcialebias charrua | reverse complement strand
TGTTTAGTTTAAGCTGTTCGCGCAGTTTATGGGGAACCTTGTACAGGAACCTTATAGGTCTCGGCCAACGTATCTCTGTACGTTTACCTCTTTCTGCGTAATGCAGGTGTGTCACAACTGTCGGCGCCGTCGCAGGCGTGTCTCTGTCGTTGTGATGTATGTCATTCCACTTCATGAATGAAGAGGTGCTCTTTGAGTCTGTAAGAACTATGTCATCTCTGAGTAGTTCTAGATTCAAACGCTCTTGAACCAAGGTTTCATCGAACGCTTGGCTGATAACTGAATTACCTGTCCCAGAGGACAGCACAACGTTCTCGGTGCGTGATCCTTGGACCTCTACACCGTCCTCTACCTGTGGTAGGAAGTGTGAGTCCGCCCCCTTTTTGTTTAAGGAGGGGTCCTCAAAATCTGTAACAATGGAGCCCAAGTGACTGTCAGCGTGTAGTAGACTGTCACCTTGTGGGCTCAGATGTCCTTGAACCAAGACTTCACTGAAAGCTTGGCTGTATGCCGAATTACCTGTCCCACAGGACAGTACAGCGTCATCGGTGTGGGACTCTTGGATCTCCACACCTTCATCTACCTGTGGTAGGAAGTGGTCAGGGAGTGCTGAAGGTGTCAGCTCGCAGAGGAGGTCCTCGTGATGGGCCAGAGTCTGGTCCAATTGTTGAGTCTCCTCTGTCTCACCTGTATATGAAGGATCACTTACCGGGTTTGTGGTCTCGTTTGGGGAATCCCATGTGACCTCAGCGGTACCTGTTGTCAGACAGTCAGTCTCCTGACCTTGAGGAGGTACCACGACTGGCAGTGGACTGCTCACTGTGGCCCACATTGTCTGCGTGCCATAATTTATAATCGCTTCAAAGCGATTTATAAAATCTTGGCCAACCACAAATGGAGCCCGGAGTGAGTCAAGTTCAGACACATATACCGGGTGGTATAGTGACATCTCGCCAATCTGCATGTGGACCATGGCTATTAGGGTTGTTCTCGTCTTTGCGAGGCCCAGTTGATCACCATAAGTGTCTTTCACAAAGGGTATTTGCCTGCCAACATCGTTAGCGGCGGTCCTTAGCTCCTCAAACAGTTTGGCTGACATGACAGACACGTCTGAGCCGCTAACCAGGAGTGCTTCTTGCTCTAGGACCCCTTCCAATGTGAGTGGCAGGTAAGCTCTCTTAGCTATCCCCCTTTTTATAAAGTTACACAGAAACCGTTCAGGTATGTCCACACGTTTCTGTGTACGTGTGACTCTGTCTGTGTAATCATTGTCGCTGTCAGCATCATGATGGCTGTCTGCCTCATGACCTTCAGGATGCGGATTTTCAGCAATTTGTTTGCTGTCAGCATCTGGACTTTTAGTACGCTGATCATCAGCAATTTGTTTGCTGTCAGCATTTATGTCAGTGTTGACGTTGTAGATGTCAACTGTGTGCACCGAGTTGTTGCAAAAGACAGTGCTGCGCGTCGCTACATCAGGATGAACAACGTTGTTTGTGTTATCATCAAGGACAACGTCACACGTTGTGTCAGCTTGGTCAACCACTGTAACATTCAAATCATTTGACAAACAACTCACAACCTCAGTCACGTTCTCGCGCGGAGGCGCCGTTTCCATAATCTGGAGCATGTGTGACTCATTGCATGTCTCGAGCTGTGCAGCTCGAGGGGCAGGGGCAGGTGGGTCGCTTCTCGGGGGCACATGTCGGGACAGACCACTTTTCAAAGGGTCACGGTACCCAGACATCAACATCTCTCGAAGTTCACCCACAGTGAGATCCATGAGAGAACTCTTTTGGTTCGATCCGGACCATCTGGGTTCATCTGGAGGGCGAACACCTACCTTGTGTGGTTCTCTGCTCCTCTCAAGGTTTTCAACCTGAGGGGCAGGGGGTTCAGAACTCCTACAGCTCGTAGCACCATGCTGATGTATGTTATTATGAAAAACCTGTGACCTCTCGCACTTTGAAGGAGAGGGAACCTCTACTACTTCCTGCGAGTGGGATGTGACCTTTTGACCTGTACAACCCTCTGATGGTATCCTAGGTTGTATTTCGGCCTCAAAAACTGACGCAGCATATTGTCTTATCACTTCCATGGAATCTTTTTTGCAATCAACCTTGAAATGAACACATTTCATTTGAAAAGGCATAAGATTCATAATGAAAAGACGTTTAAACTCCACTTTTTCCTCTAATCCAGGAACAGGTTTGCCCCCGGAGTAGACCGAGATTAGCCTGTCGTAGAATGACAGGGGATTTTCCCACTTATCCTGACGGACGTTCTTAGCAGCTAAGTAATTAGCATACGAAGAGGCAGATTCCCCCAAAATGCGGGGAGCACGGGCAGGAATCCCAAGGCCCCCATCCATCCATCTAGGATAGATAGGAGAGGAGCCCCCCTCAGGTGGTTCACCTGTTTGAACGTCCATCTGTGTACTGATGTTCTGTGAAAAATCAAATAAAGTGGGTCTCATATCGCAGCTTGCAAATATGCAAAGTGTATGAGCTGCTCAGAAAACATCCAAGATGTTAAATGAAATAAAAGTCAGTGATGTTTAGTAATTTGTCGACCTGTGACAAGGTCAAACAAAAACGGCTGTCGTTGTGAGATTTTTTGTGAAAAACCAAGACAAAAGAAGCCTCATGTGTGTTATTTTAAACTCGCAGTTTAAAACAAAACAGGGACAGAGAGCCAGTTTTGCACAGAATTAAAGATAAACTGTTAAGTTTTATCTAAAAACATACATGTCTGTATTAAATCTGTGTAACTGTTCTGCCATCAACATTTGATTATATGTGAAAATCAAATTAAAGTGTGCTGTGAGTACAATATTCTCAAAATGTTTCCCGTTTAAAACAGGAACAGTTAACATGTACACATTACAGGAAGACTGCGTCTTCTAATGTAACCAGCAGGGGTCACAGCGCTGGAAGTGAGTTTATCACAGCGACTGTAATTTCTCTATCTGACCGCTATAGAGGCGCTGTTATCACCAGTGAGCGCAGCCGTAGCTTTCAGCCCACACAGACATCCAACATAGATGAAAAGCATCAATCAGACAGATCTAAAGCGTAACGTGATAAGCTCTAAAACCCAGGCTCACAAAACGAAATCATGTGAGCAAAATCGGTTGACTGTGAAACCCTTTAAACTGCGTTTAAAAGAAATAAGGTCGGTCCTCATAAAACCGGCAAAATCGGTGTCACGTGACCTGGTCACATGGCGATCGGCAGTTTTTCAGAGCAACCGGCTCTGTCCCCCCACTAAAATCTCAAAAACACCGCGATTAAACAGTCTTTTCAAAGACAGTAATGGACAAACAAACACGGAAACTCGTCTGAGACAAGCAGCAAGTGAAATTTGACGAGGAGCGGGGCTTCACCCACTGCGCATGCGTCAAAACATACAGCGTAATCGACCAATCACAGCGAAGACAGAACTGTAGTTCTAAAACCCAAGTGTTCATGGGAAATTGTGTCTTCCAAACCTAACGCCGCCCACAAGCGACGTGCCGTTCGAGCGGTGCGTTCACGGACCTGCGGTCTTTTGAACTCCAGCGAGGAACGGACTTTTTAACGTCCTAAAACAGTCATAAATATCGCAAAACACCGCGGTTAAGCCAGTCTTCGACGATATTACGTGCATAGAACTCAAACAACACAAATAACCTGTTAGAAATGTGTGCAAAAATGAATCTGACAACCAGAGTCTACAGAAACCAACGTTCTTGAACGCGACACACAATGGACCAATCACAGCGTTTTAAGCAGCCATCTTGTCGGTACCGTTTAGCATTAGCCCGAACCAAAGATTCTAGACACTTCTTTCACAAAATAAACGTATTTTTACACCGCAGAAAATACCGTCAATGAGCTAAAACACAACCAAGCTAACTCTCACGCCCCCAGGGGAGGCAGCACTCTAACTGTGTACAACAAACGGACTTTACGTCAAACGGAACCGGAATACATCCAGTCCAAGCAGAGTGGGTTTTCCCGAACCTCGGCAAACACGTTGTAACAGATTAGGTAAAAATGGAGCAGCAAAGAGTGAAACAGATTCAACAGAAAATCGCAGATGTAATAGAATGAAACAGGATCGTGACACGGCGGTCACAAAATGAACAATGCATGCAGCGTGCGACACGTAATGAAACGTCTCACAAAAACAAACAAAACATTTATCACTCAGCAGCTTCAAACAGACGTTGAAATGTGAAATATAAAATAATTCTATCGGCAAAATAATCCAGACAATGCCACGATCAGCAACTCCCGGACACTCCACCAGCCAGAACTATTCTTATAAGACCAAAACCAGGATGCAAAACTAATGCCAACAACACCGTAACAAAAATAAGCTACAAAAACAACTTATCAATTTAATCTTTCAGCAGACCCGTATACGCGGCCACCAATAAATGTAACAATATAGGAGTTATTAGTCAGTTTACTGACTTACCTATATCTTTAGATGCGCCAGTCTGAGCAGAGTTTAATCTGCACAAACTTGACACCAATTCACGGGGTCTCAACTTTTTCAGATTAAATCAACAAATCTAACGAGGTGATTAGCCAGAAATGTAATTTCACGCTTAGACTTCAATTTATGTTGGTCTACCAAAAAATAGACCTTTTATTGAAACTATCACAAAAATTACATAAACATTTGTATCGATATTAGCTCTGATTTAATAACTACGTTGACAAGAATTCAAATTAAAACAAACAGACAGTTGGACCTTTCTGTTGGCACATTACTTAAAGTTTACCATGATGAAAATAAACATAAGGAGGAGTTTAAGGAGGAAGAAGATGAAAGCTAAGTTAACTGAAATTAATTATTTGAAACAACCAGAGTGGCACCCTCCAATACGGTTCAGCTGGGCTTCCCACACGTTCAGGACACAATCAACGCCTCGTTACCTGTTGACGATACGTCTTGGAGATAAGAGTTGAGGTTTGTGGACACTAACGGACTGTGTTGTCCAGTTCACGCCCAGATGACCTCCGCGCGTGTGAGCTGATTCAGACTAGTGAGAAGAACCGCTTCTCCCGGCAGGAGCAGAGCCAGCTACTGGCTGCACTTTCACAATAAACTTCAGAAAACAAACTCTTTCAGAAATGAGTGTTGAGGCACAGCAAGGCTTTGCCGTGACTCTCAGCTGAGACGTGGGTCGAGTTGGCACAATGACCGGGCGTCTCCAGCTTTTCCCAAAGGAGAGCAACCAGTTGGCAGTTAGTTGTCTTCCAAAAACTAACTTCCAAATAGGAAGTGCCCATTATATAGGGGAGGTGGGGTCTGACCCACCTTCTTAATGGCTACAGGCTGGTTTCACAAAATAAAAGATGGAAGTTTAATTTCATAGGTAGAAAGTCTCTTGACGGACAACAGGAAAACTGTTTACATACCTCGGCCAGATGGCCTGCCTGTTAGCACAGAAAATGTTATGTCTAACTTCATAGACAACACAAAAGAAGCTGCAAGAGAACAGCTCTTACCCTGACTTCTGCCTTAGCGACAGAGTCTTGCTTGCTTCTGCAGAAATAAACCAGCCGAAGGGTCAAAGTCATGCAAGTAACAGATCATCATTGAAATGACAAAAATACTGTTTGATCAATTCTGAATTAACACACATTAAAGAGAAAGTTCAATCTGATTAATTAGTGTCCATTAATTCATAATAATTGTCACAAAATATAAGTGTCAATTTGTCTCATTGAGGGCTTCAAGAAGGTGTAACACTTAGAGTTTCAGAGAGATGTGGAGAGGTGTACTTGAAGGTCAAGACAGAGGCCTATATCACTACACATTCCAGGCCTACGCATGCGCGCTGAGCCTTGAGGGCATGTCAAATTGCTGCTCGTCGTGTTTTAGCACCAGAGGGGTGACCTTTGACCCCTCTTGCACTCTTTCGAGCAGGCTGGTCGGCCCGACAGAAGATATTGCGAGATCTGACCGTCTTTGGCAGAGCTCGTTTATCTTGCTGTGGTTCATAGTTTGACCACATGGTTTGTTTATAAAAATGGGACTCGAGTCAAGAACCAGGGTAGTCTGTGCTTTGGTACTTTTATTTTTGTACATGTCTGAAACAGTGTTTGATTTGTTTACACATGCAAAATTCGAGTCATATTTGGTGCACGCACACATGTCACTCGCTCCTCGTAGTTTTTTACAAGGGGAGACTGGACTCAAGAGGTTAGGTTCCCGTACCACGTTCACGGGCAAACCTGTAAAATTATCAGTTTGTCCTGCTTCATCAGGTTTGCGTCTGTTTTCTACATTGGGTCACTGAAGAGGTTCTTGGCCAGTACTGGAAGGTTTCACCGCCACCAGCGGGTCTCTTCCGTGGTAGGCCACGCATGTCTTCCTTTGGGGGTGCAAAGCTTTTCCTCGGCAACCCCTCGCGGAGGGCTTCCGCCTATTTGTGTCTTTGTTCCAGCCTGGCCTGGAAGCGTTCCAGGGCTCGCCCCAAAGAGTCCCGTCGACTCGATCGGGTGCTGGAGAAAAGTGGACCTCTGGTATTCTGGGAGGTCCGACAGAGTTAGCCAAAGATGACGCTGGGCGACAACTATTTCCGCCATTGCCTTGGGAAATGGCTATTGTCCCTATCATGCAGAGCACAAGGTCCGAGGCACAGCGGGCCTCCTCCATGGCTTCCGTTGTGGCCTGCTCATCTTTTGTTACCTGGATATGTTGGAGTTTTTCCGCCAGGTATGCCTGCACCATGGTCGATGCATTCATTGCGCGAGCCGCAAGGCCCTGAGCCTTGTAGCACTTCTTGAGTTGTTTCTCCGAAGCGCGGAAGGCCCTGTTGGGTAGTGTGGGTTTGGTCCCCGTGGCTGTGGGGGCCAGGTGAGCCGCTAGAGTCTCCTCTATTGGTGGTGCGTTGGCGAGGCCTGCTGTCTCCATTCCCGCAATGTCAAGGAGTCGGGATAATGGCAGCAAGATGGAAGCTCCGGGTTCCGCCCAGGAGCGTTTGAGCTCCATGAGGAAGTCCGGAAAAATGGGCATTTTCTGCGACGTTGTCGGCTGTTTCGCGTAGAAGTAGCTTCTGGCTAGCCTCGTGGCCTGTTGGCGAGGCGTGGGGTCTGGTCACGTCACCTGCAGGGCATCTGCCGCCCTATGGCACAGGTCGAACAGGGTAGGTACCGACAAGTCCGGTTCCGGTAAGATTTGTGCCAGGTTCCGGGAGGAATCAGCAGTTTCTCCTTTGTGACAATATTCAGCGTCTTGGTCGGACACTTCAGGCGTCGAGTCCTCGGCGGCAACTGAGGAGTCCGACATGTTATCCTCTCCGGCTCGCCCGTGGCATTCTAGGTCCACGTTGTCGGGCTCCGGTTCAGGAGCGAGCACTTTAGTGTGACGTGCGACCTTCAGCGCCTCGTTTCTAGCCATGGATTTGGCCAACGCGCCAACCCGTCGTTTCCTCACTACTGCCGACATTCGACGGCAGTGAGGGCAGGAGTCGGGGAATATACATATATATATATATATGTATATATATATATATGTATATATATATATATGTATATATATATATATGTATATATATATATGTATATATATATATGTTATATATATATATATATATATATATATATATATATATATTAGGGGTGTAACGGTACGCTAAAATCACATTTCGGTTCGGTTCAATTACAAGGAGGGCTCGGTTCGGTTTATTTTCGGTTTATTTTCGGTACAAAAAAAAAAGACAAAATAAAGACTTACAAAATGTTTATTTTGAAAATATGCCAAAAATATGTTTGTATTGTATTGTAGTAATAAATAAAAGTGACCCATTTGGATGATATTTTAAATAAACAGCACTCTACAATAAATAAATTATATTAAAAATAATAAAAATCTTAATGAATACAATAACAGTCAGAACCAGAACAATAAGCAGCAACAGACTGTTTACAATCTTAACTAATAAAGTTTTTGTCCAGTAGCACCAGTGTGGCTGTATTTGTCCTCTTTCGGGCTGCTTACTGCACACCTGGTAGGTGGTTGGGTTAAATGCAGAGACGAATTTCGTCTGTGTATGGGAACATACGCAGATGACAGGAATAGACATTATTATTATTATTATTATTATTATTACTCACAACCTCTTCTTGGTGGGACTGGTCCTGGAACAGTTCCAGAGTTCAATTCAGTCATCACACACTTCTTAGCTGCAGCAGGTGATCTCTGGTGGATTTCCCTGAAGTGGAAGGAGAGCAGCTACCTCTGTAACTGGAAATACTGGAAATAAAACACAGAGGTAAAAAAATAAGTTAATAAGATTATAATTTTAAATAATAATAAATTATAAATAATAATTATAATAAAAGAACAATACCTCTTGAACGGTTGAATATCTCACTCATCATCAGGGCAGGGTTTAAATCAGCTCCAGGACTTGTTGACCATCAGTTTTAGTTTTTTCATAAAGAGCTGAACTTTTTGACTTAAGTGTTGACGTGATGGATGTCTCATAGCAAGGATCAACTGTGCATTAAAAACTTTCAGACTTAGATTCAGAGCTTTAAAAACTCATACAGTTTGTGTTATTGATCTGGACCCATCTAAATTACCTGATGAAGTTGTTTAAATGCAGCTGTGTTGTTAGCGCACTTTGTAGAAGTTGTTTAAATGCAGCTGTGTGGTTAGCGTACTTTGTAACAGCTCGTTCACGTTCTGATGACGTAGTTTCCAGCGCGTTCACGTTAGACGTGTTGCTGCTGCAGATCCAGTCTTCATGAAAAAACGTCCACACACACAGCTTTGTGCGCTCGTCTTTTAACAAGAAAACCATAACGTTAACAAACAGGAAACCGCAGCGAGAAGCTAACGGCTAATGCTGCGCGTGCTGCGAGATAATAGCTCCGTGCTGAAACGCGCCCAGGAAATTTTGTTCCGCGGCGCACATATTAACATTCAATGAGTGAAAAAATAACCGTTTCGGTACAGCACGTTCGGTTCGGTCCACCTCCGTACCTTTTCGGTTCGGTACACCAACTACAACCGTTACATGCCTAATATATATATAGTATATATATATATATATGTATATATATATATATATATGTATATATATATATATATATATATATATATATATGTATATACAAGCCCAAAACCAGAAAAGTTGGCACGTTGTGGAAATCGCAAATAAAAACAGAATACAATGACTTGCAAATCTTTTTCAACCTATATTCAATTGAACACACTGCAAAGACCACATACTTAACGTTCGAACTGGTAAACTTTGTTATTTTTTGCAATTATTAGCTCATTTGGAATTTGATGCCTGCAACATGTTTCAAAAAAGCTGGCACAAGTGACAAAGAAGACAGAGAAATTTGAGGAATGCTCATCAAACACTTATTTGGAATATCCCACAGGTGAACATGCAAATTGGGAACAGGTGGGTGCCATGATTGGGTATAAAAGCAGCTTCCTTGACATGCTCAGTCATCCACATAGAAGGATGGGGCGAGGGTCACCACTCTGTGAACAAATGCGTGGGCAAATTGTCGAACAGTTCAAGAACAACTTTTCTCAACGAGCTATTGCAAGGAATTTAGGAATTTCACCATCTACGGTCCGTAATATCATCAAAAGGTTCAGAGAATCTGGAGAAATCACTACACGTAAGGGGCAAGGCCGAAAACCAACATTGAATGCCCGTGACCTTCGATCCCTCAGGCGGTACTGCATCAAAAACCGACATCAGTGTGTAAAAGATATCACCACATGGGCTCAGGAATACTTCAGAAAACCACTGTCAGTAACTACAGTTCGTCGCTACATCTGTAAGTGCAAGTTAAAGCTCTACTATGCAAAGCAAAAGCCATTCATCAACAAGATCCAGAAACGCCGCCGGCTTTGCTGGGCCCGAGCTCATCTGAGATGGACTGATGCAAAGTGGAAAAGTGTTCTGTGGTCTGATGAGTCCACATTTCAAATTGTCTTTGGAAACTGTGGACGTCGTGTCTTACGGACCAAAGAGGAAAAGAACCATCAGGACTGTTATAGGCGCAAAGTTCAAAAGCCAGCATCTGTGATGGTATGGGGGTGCATTAGTGCCCAAGGCATGGGTAACTTACACATCTGTGAAGGCACCATTAATGCTGAAAGGTACATACAGGTTTTGGAGCAACATATGCTGCCATCCAAGCGACGTCTTTTTCATGGACGCCCCAGCTTATTTCAGCAAGACAATGCCAAGCCACATTCTGCACGTGTTACAACAGCGTGGCTTCGTAGCAAAAGAGTGCGGGTCCTCCCCTGGCCTGCCTGCAGTCCAGACCTGTCCCCCATTGAAAATGTGTGGCGCATTATGAAACGTAAAATACGACAACGGAGACCCCGGACTGTTGAACAACTTAAGCTGTACATCAAGCAAGAATGGGGAAGAATTCCACCTGAAAAGCTTCAAAAATTGGTCTCCTCAGTTCCCAAACGTTTACTGAGTGTTGTTAAAAGGAAAGGCGATGTAACACAGTGGTAAATATGTCCCTGTGCCAACTTTTTTGCAATGTGTTGCTGCCATTGAATTCTAAGTTAATGGTTATTTGCAAAACAAAATAAAGTTTCTCCGTTCGAACATTAAATATATTGTCTTTGCATTCTATTCAGTTGAATATGGGTT
>JBBPBX010044452.1:0-16448 GCA_038048925.1 Garcialebias charrua | reverse complement strand
CCAGAAACGCCGCCGGCTTTGCTGGGCCCGAGCTCATCTGAGATGGACTGATGCAAAGTGGAAAAGTGTTCTGTGGTCTGATGAGTCCACATTTCAAATTGTCTTTGGAAACTGTGGACGTCGTGTCTTACGGACCAAAGAGGAAAAGAACCATCAGGACTGTTATAGGCGCAAAGTTCAAAAGCCAGCATCTGTGATGGTATGGGGGTGCATTAGTGCCCAAGGCATGGGTAACTTACACATCTGTGAAGGCACCATTAATGCTGAAAGGTACATACAGGTTTTGGAGCAACATATGCTGCCATCCAAGCGACGTCTTTTTCATGGACGCCCCAGCTTATTTCAGCAAGACAATGCCAAGCCACATTCTGCACGTGTTACAACAGCGTGGCTTCGTAGCAAAAGAGTGCGGGTCCTCCCCTGGCCTGCCTGCAGTCCAGACCTGTCCCCCATTGAAAATGTGTGGCGCATTATGAAACGTAAAATACGACAACGGAGACCCCGGACTGTTGAACAACTTAAGCTGTACATCAAGCAAGAATGGGGAAGAATTCCACCTGAAAAGCTTCAAAAATTGGTCTCCTCAGTTCCCAAACGTTTACTGAGTGTTGTTAAAAGGAAAGGCGATGTAACACAGTGGTAAATATGTCCCTGTGCCAACTTTTTTGCAATGTGTTGCTGCCATTGAATTCTAAGTTAATGGTTATTTGCAAAACAAAATAAAGTTTCTCCGTTCGAACATTAAATATATTGTCTTTGCATTCTATTCAGTTGAATATGGGTTGAAAAAGATTTGCAAGTCATTGTATTCTGTTTTTATTTGCGATTTGCACAACGTGCCAACTTTTCTGGTTTTGGGCTTGTATATGTATATATATATATATATATTTTTTTTTCTCTCTCTTTTGTTTTTCTATTGTTTATTGTTTGATTGTTTATTGTTTAAGGAAATTCTACCATTGCTGTTCATTGTTCTTTAGTTTTAGCAGGTCGCTTTCGTAAATGAGCCCATGAGGTTCAAAAGATTTACCTGACTAAATAAAGGTTGAATGAATGAATGAATGAATGAATTCCAACGCCTTCCTCGCGTGCAGAATCCCTAGGCAGACAGGACAGGCCTTGTGGGTGTCTGTCGCCGAGAGGGAATAGCCGTAGCCGCTGGGGCATGGGCGCGAGCGAGGACTTGTCATCTTGGTTTTCCTCCTCCTTGTTCTCCGTTTTCCCTTCTCGGTAGCCATGTCCGGCGAGAAGCGTTGAAGTTGTTCCTAGTTTTCTTTTGTTCAAAGCCGTCTTCTCCGTCGTCTTGCTTACGCTGGTTAGCCTGCTAATGATAGCAGGAGGTTGTGAGGCAGTTAGCGCCGTCGAGCGAAAAAGCTACGGAAAGAAGAAAACTTTGAAGGTGAGTAGAAAAACGTTGGACTAGCTTTCGCCAGCCTAGCAATATGCAGGAAAATTTCTCTGTACGCTCAGTGTAGGGAGCATGCTCACCTCAATCGAGTGATACGACAACAGAGAAGTCCCACAAAGTTCAGGTGTTTAAGCGAGGTGAAGGGCAAAAAAGAGAAAGATGGAGGGGCGCAAGCCGCTTAAGTACCCAGAGGGCGGGGCCTCTGGTGCGGGGGTGACGCCCCTAGCCGTAAAGGCGTAAGTATATTCCTTCTGGTAATCGCGCGGGGGCGCAATTCCTATAGCAAGTATGTTGCACTGAGAGACCGACTGAAAGGGAACACCACTTATGACTTTCAGCTAAAAGTGGTGACGTTTTGTTTGATACAAAGTGAAACTTGATGAAAAACACAAACAAAGCCATCTTTCATTCAAATAATTTTATGAATGATGTATAAAAAGTAAGTAAACTATGGCTGCCTGGTGTGCAACATTTCTCTACTTGTGGTTGGATTTTTTTTTTATTTTTACAAGTTGTTCTTACAGGAATAAACAAAGAAAAAAAAACTGGAGGTTATGCACCATAACCAATGTTCCCCGAGGGAAGGGAACAAAGTGCAACACAGTATATATGGGAATTGCGCCACCGTACGGTTCACCTGAAGCATTACAATCACGCCTTTTATGGCAAGTGAGGCGTCTATGTCTCCAGAGGTCACGCCCCTCTGGTATAATAGACGGAGTACGCCTCACGTTCGGCCTCTGCAAGCACTTTGCCTGAGCTTGTGCATTGGAGGGGTAAAAGAGTGTTGCACTTTGTTCCCTTCCCTTGGGAAACATTGGTTATGGTGCATAACCTCCAGTTCCCCTTCAGTCAGGTCACGGCAGTGCAACACAGTATATATGGGAACATACCATCACGCCCTGGAAATGCATGCTTTGTGCAACATTAGGCCCAAACTGATAGGTGGTAGTACGTTCAGCTCTCCTTTGATGAGAGCATAGCCTGTGTGACATCATGATTTGTGACATCCAAGCTGTAGTATCTTATAAACGTGTTAAGAGAAGTCCAATTAGCAGCAGCACAGGTGTCTACTATTGACACTCCCCTAAACAAAGCCCAGGAAGTGGCTAACCCTCGGGTTGAGTGAGCATGTACACCGCTGGGCACCTGTTGACCTCTGCCGCTGTATGCTCTAGAAATGGCATCTGTCACCCAGTGAGAGAGGCACTGTTTTGACAGTGCTTTGCCTGCGACAGGAGCAGCGAAGCATACAAACAGCTGATTTGATTTCCGCCAGCTGCTAGTTCTCTCCATGTAAACATACAGAGCCCTCACAGGGCAGAGCACGTTAAGACGCCTCTGTTCTGCGGACAGAACTGGAGGAGGAGGAAAGGCTGACAGTTCAAAGTCCAGACTTTTGTAATTAAGAGTCGGGACCTTAGGTGAATAAGCTGGGTTTGGTCGCAGAGTGACCTTTGACCCGTCCTGAGCGAACTGAGTGCATAGTGGGTGAACTGACAAAGCATGCAGGTCCCCAACCCGTTTCACAGAGCATAAAGTTAAAAGAAGAGCAGTCTTATAAGACAATAGATCAATTTTAGCACTCTGCAGAGGCTTGAAAGGAAGATCACAGAGGGCCTCCAGGACCAGAGTTAAATCCCACTGTGGGGCCAGGACCCTGCTCGGAGGCCTCACCTTCATAACTCCCTTCATGAACCGAATCACGAGAGGGTGGGAGCCGGGAGACTTGCCGCCCTACTCCTTGTGGCATGCTGAAACAGCTGACAAAAAGACCTTAATGGTGGAAAAGGAACGGCCCTATCCAACAGGTCTTGAAGAAAAGTGAGGAGCTATGCTATGTTACAGGAGTATGGCACAATATTCCTTTCCACACACCAGATCTCAAAAACACGCCATTTTCGTGCATAAAGTGTCTGAGTGGACACAGCACGTGCGTTCTGAATTGTATTTACCACATTGTTGAGTAAGCCAAAGTTGATCAGTTTGTTCCTCTCAGCGGCCAGACCCACAACTGCCACAGGCTCAGTCGTGGGTGCCAGATTTGCCCGTGGGCCTGTGATAGGAGGTCTCTGTGTGTAGGCAGCTGCCACGGTGTTCCTGCTAACAGTGAGACCAGCTCTGCAAACCAGGCTTTCTTTGGCCACCTGGGGGCCACCAGGATCAGAGAGAGGCCCCCCCTGCGCACACGCTCCAGCGTCGGCTGAATTAACGCTACAGAGGGGAAGGCATAATAGAGCTTTGACACCGGCCACTCGTGGGCGAACTCGTCTGACCCGAGTGGTGTGTTCACGCCCCGTATGGAGTGAAACATAGCAAGGTGGGCGTTTTCCCTGGTGGCGAACAGATCAACGTCTGCCCTCCCATATTGTGCCCAGATCTGGTTCACAATGCGAGGGTGCAGGTGCCACTCCGAGTGGAGGGGCACTCCTCTCGACAGGGCGTCCGCCCCGTGGTTCAGCTCTCCTGGCATGTGCGTCGCTCTGAGAGACAGGAGATGCGAGCTGCACCACGTTAACAGCTCCTGGGTCAGCCTCAGGAGGGGTGGGAAGTGAGTACCCCCCTCTCTGTTGACATAGGAAACTACACAGGTGTTGTCCGATCTGATTAGAACATGTTGGCATGAAATCAGACCACTCCCGTGAAAATGTTTTAACGACAGGAACACAGAGAGCAGCTCCAGCTGGTTTATGTTCAACTGGACCTCCGTCTGGGACCACACCCCTCGTGCATGTTGATTCTAACAAAGACCGCCCCAACCTGACTTGGAGGCGTCCGTCGTTACCAACACTCGGGACAGCACCCTGCCCAGCTGGACACCTCTGCTCATCATGGAGGTGTCCTTCCATGGCTGCAGAGCCTCCATGCAGTCTGGATCCACTGACATCCTTTGTACCGGGGTGGCGGGGCCTCGCTGCTGCCTGTTCACCCAAATCTGGAAAGCACGCATTTTCAGCAAACCGAGTTGAAAAGCGAAGAGTCCTGCTGCCATGAGGCCCAGAAGACGCTGGCAGCATTTTAAAGTCACAGTACAATACTGCCCAGTCTGAATAATAATAATAATAATAATGAATTCAATTTATAATGCACTTTTCATTAATAAAAATGAACAGAGCTAAGCAGTGCTGCAGGTCTGAGACTCTTTTTTCTGACAACCTCGCTCTGTACAGAACAGAGTTCAACTCCAGACCAAAGAAAACAATCTGCTGTGATGGGGATAAGTGGCTTTTTTCTGAATTTATCAAAAAACCTAGAGATTCTAGGTGCAACATCACACGCTCTGTGTATAATTTCACTTGTTCTCTGGAGCTCCCCAGAATCAGAACGTCGTCGATGTAGTCCAGCGCTCGGACGTCCTGAGCCCTCATGGGTGACAGCGCCACCTCCAGGCATTTTGGAAACACGCGGGGGGCTGTGCTGAGGCTGAAGGGCAAAGCCTGGAACTCGTACGCGGCGTCCTCGAAGGCGAAGCGTAGGAACTTCCGGTGGCTCGGCCGGATGCTGATGTGCAGATAAGCATCTTTCAGATCCACGCTGCAGAACCATTCTCCCGGGCGCACGGACTGGATCACTTGTCTCAGCGTCAACATTTTGAATTTGTACGATCTGAGTCGCCTGTTCAAACGTCTTAGATCCAAAATAGGTCTGAGAGCGCCACCTCTCTTCGGAACAACGAAGTACTTGCTGTACAGTCCCCTGTTCACGTCCTGAGGAGGAACAATTTTCACTTCACCCTTGGCTAAAAGCGAACTGATTTCTTCTCTCAGCGTCTGGGCGCGAGCGGCACATATCAATGACGTAACCACCCCGGAAAAGGGTTGTGGCCGTCTGCAGAACTGCAAATTGTATCCCTGAACTACAACTTCCATCACCCATTGCGAGGGTTTGCAAGCTGCCCACGCTCTGGCGCGAGCCTAGAGAGAGGGTCCTCGCTGCAACCTGCAGATGACGGCGGTGTCAGTCCCGGAAGTGGTTATTGCACTCCGGAAGTGAAGGGGGCGCTATTTTCATGATCGCTGCAGTCTGCAGACGGCGGTGTCAGTCCCGGAAGTGGTGCTATTGCATTCCGGAAATGAAGGGGGCGCTATTTTCATGA
Source organism: Garcialebias charrua (assembly GCA_038048925.1). Taxonomy (NCBI): domain Eukaryota; kingdom Metazoa; phylum Chordata; class Actinopteri; order Cyprinodontiformes; family Rivulidae; genus Garcialebias; species Garcialebias charrua. Next base: position 10,944 of record JBBPBX010044452.1, on the reverse strand, counting down.
TCACTGTAGCCTGCAGACGGACCACTGTCAGCGCAAGTTGAGAGGTGAAGGCCACATGATCCACAGTGGAAAACGCACGTCAGCAAAAGGTATTTTTACCTTCTTAAAACTTTTTTCACATAGTAAATCAAAAAAACGCTTTTCTAGATGAGGTTGAACATATAATTAACAGCTGTAAACTATTGAAATTCGTAATTCATACAGGGTAAGGTTAAATTTATATTGCTGTGTCCCCTGCGGTTCAACATAACGGTATGTAAAACTACACTTACACTATAATTTATTTATTCTATTTATTTATTTATTTATTTACATTCTTAACAGTTTTATAGTGTTTTATTTTTAACCATTAATGTTTTTGTACACCAACATTTCTGGAAAGTCTTTTTTATTTTATTTTAAATAAACTACAAGCTGCCATCATAGGTGGGTGTAGTACCCTCTACTTCAATATATTTTTAGTATACAAGTCAACAAACTAATGTTAGAAGAAACCTAACATAAACAACATTTATCTGCGTGTCATGTTTATTTATGGGTTAAAATAGGTTCTTCATTCAGTAAAGTTACTCGCATTAGGTTGCATATCAACAAAATCTACTAAAAAAAGTATTAACATATGGCAAAATAGTATATATATATATATATATATATATATATATATATATATATATATATATATATATATATATATATATATATATATATATATATATATATATATATATATATATATATATATATATATATATATATATATATATGTGTATATATATATATATATATATATATATATGTGTATATATATATATATATATATATGTGTATATATATATATATATATATATATATATATATATATATATATATGTATATATATATATATATATATATATATATATATATATATATATATATATATATATATATATATATATATATATATATATATATATATTATATATATATATATATATATATATATATATATATATATATATATATATATATATATATATATATATTATATATATATATATATATATATATATATATATATATATATATATATATATATATATATATATATATATATATATATATATATATATATATATATATATATATATATATATATATATATATATATATATATATATATATATATATATATATATATATATATANGGGTTGTCCTGCTCGCCTTCGTCTTGGTCCTGCTGCTGTGTGCGTTCCTGCTTCCTGTTCCCTGCGACCCAGCCGGTCATGGCAGATGGCCGCTTGTCCTGAGCCTGGTTCTGCTGGAGGTTTCTTCCTCTTGAGGGAGTTTTTCCTTCCCACTGTCGCTTCGTGCTTGCTCAGGATGGAGGTTCTGCGCTGGTGTTCGTCTCAGGGTTGACCGGAGCCGTCGGCCGCTGGCTGGCCGTCCTTCACGTACCGGTGGGATGGATTGGACGTCTGCGATCCCTTCTCCACCACCGGGTTCGGGTCCCGGGGGGTAGATATCCATAATCTATCTCCCTATGCCGGACATTCAAGCTCTCAGCAGTCCGGCATGCATGCCCTCCGCCGGGGCCCGAGCGCCAAAGAAACCTTAATCAATAAAACATTTCAATTGTATTCTCTCTCTCTCGTTTTGTGAGTCTCTCCAGGTTGAAATTGAGGTTAATTTTTAAAATGTACACATAACTATAAATTTATATGTGTATTTCTTTATGTGCAATTGACACTGAAACCATAAATGATTTTTTTTTAACAAGAAAAAATGTTTTGTTTCCACAGCATTTTCATGACAGTACAGATGGAAAGGGTACGATGCTGAGAGATATAAAGTGTTAATTATTATTTTGCTGTTGTTACGTGTTCTTCCTGCAACCGGCATATATAGACTGTGTGGGCTTCACCTGAAATGGAAGACGAGGAGAGTACCCTCGTTACTACTCTGATGGCATACCTGGACACCGCCCTGAATGTCAGTACTGAATGCAAGGAGAATATTATTTGTTTTACACTGTCGTTCACACATTTCAGTTGTCACACATTGTTGTTCTTTTTTGGTGACATGTCTTTTTAAATCAGTTCTGCTGAAGTACATTAGCCTGTTGTTCAATCATCCTTTTGTTTTTCACAATGTGTTATTTAAACATTATGTACATTTGAGTGTTCCTTTTGTTGTAGTTTTGATTTACATTTTTTTAGTTTTTTGTAGAAATGGTGTTGTTTCCAGGCAAAGTTACATTGTAGCTCTAATATATTAAAGAGAAAGTAGAACCAATAAAGTAGTTGTACATATATTGTAACAGCATTGTTTAACAATTGAATAACCTTGTTTTAAAAATGTGAAATGCAAGCACAGTTAATAAATTTCAGTATTTTATATGTGTACATTCAATCTTTAATATACTTTCTGAATAATGACCGGTAATCAATACAAGTTTTCTTTACAAACCTTATATACGGTGAGGTTGTTTATGTTTTAACAATCAGAATCAATACGTAGTTGTTTTTTTAATAAAGCAACCACATACAGAAACATGTTCAGTTACAAACATACAATAAATACAAAAATTAAAGGTATGCTCAGCGACGGTGGAGACCGGGTGGAGGTGATGGAAAACTCAGGGGAGGAGCAGTTGTTCACATCAAGCTGGACTTTATGGAGAGGAGACCGACACCGGAGGCGCATGATGAGCTGATTGGCTGAACTGAAGACTGTTACAATTTACACACAGGCTTAATTTATGTATCCGGTGACTATTTAAAAATGTTTTCATATAGAATCAAATTTATTCATCCACAGTGAACCATTCTTGCAACGTCTACTGCCGGGATCCGACTGCTGAAGATCATTTCTTGACAAACGTTCTAAAAACTACTTTCTCTCTCTGAGTGTTAATTAATCCCTTTGGGTTTTGAAACAATTGGATATTTGAGTGCAGTTTATGAAGTTTCCAATGACACATTATGGTAAACAACGATAATATTTGAGCTCACCTGCAACCAAGCATATTCTAGTTTTTGGAATGCAGCCCTGGCAAACCCACTACAGTATAGAGATAAGCGTGTGTGTGTATGATAATTAATGGATGGATAAATAATAATAATAATAATAATGTCTATTCCTGTCATCTGCGTATGTTTCCCGTACACAGACGAAATTCGTCTCTGCATTTAACCCAACCACCTACCAGGTGGTGCAGTGAGCAGCCCGAAAGCGCCCGGGGAGCTGGAGAAATAGGTGTGCACTCATAGACACCCCAAGCTGGGTAGTGGCCGGGGCGCGAACCCGCGACCTTCGGGTCCGTAGTCAAAAACCCTGCCACTATGTGTTCCTAATGTAATGTATTTGTCTTTAAAATATTAATTTCCATTAAAAAAATTGTAATAGGGATAAGCGTGCGTGTATGATAATTAATGGATGGATAGTGTTCCTAATGTACATTTGTACATTATTTTATCAACTGAAGTTATTGAAGTTCCATGATTTGGTAGACTATAATATTTTATCAGTTATGTATAGGGCTCAAAATAATGCATTACCTTTAAATATCCAAATGCATTTTGTTAAAAGACAAAGTTGTTATAATCTTAAGGGGACAGAGATGTTTGTAAAACCACAATTCAGAACTAGTTTGAAGGGACGTTCTACCTCAATCCAGGGAATTAGATTATGGAATGGCTTGGAGAATGTAGTTAAAAATGCCAAGTCAATGTTTACATTTAAGAAAATGATCAAAACAAATGTGTTAAAAAATATATGAAATAGCGTAATGTGTATTGTATTAGTTAGAAAATTAGAAAGAGTTAGTCATTTTGTACTGTTGGTTGAAGATTATTATTGTTTAATCTGATTGTTGGAAAAAAGGGGCAGATATAATAAGATTTATTCTTCTTTCTGCTACCTTTCATTTTTTTATATTTTGTACATTATCATTTATGGGATTGTCTTGTATTGTTTCTTTTGTAAAAAAAAAAATGAACAAATTTAATAAACATAAACATTTGTCTTTAAAATATTAATTTCCATTAAAAAAATGTAATAGCACCACTAGCGCCTTTAAAATATTAACTTCCATTATTTTTTTTTAGAATAGCGCCACTAGTGCCTTTAAAATATTAATTTCCATTCATTTTGTTGTTGTTGCGTGTTTTAATAGCGCCACTAGTGCCCCCTTAATAGCGCCACTAGCGCCCCCTTCATTTCCGGAGTGCAATAACCACTTCCGGGACTGACACCGCCATCATCTGCAGGCTGCAGCGAGGTGTACTTGAGCCTAGAAGGCATGTGAAGTTGACTCAGGAGGGGAGGGGGAGTGAGCGTCACAACGTGCCGCTGTAATGCCTCCTACCCACTGCCCCCTTTGTCGAGCGGCCGAAGCGGCCGGTTTACATTCAAAGTCTATGGAGGAGACGCGTGGAGTCACGGCGAACAAGGAAGCGGCGAGATTCGAGTGATCGAAGCGGCGCGACGGCAGCCTGCACACGCACGCGCGCGTCGCCGTCGAGCCGCAGACGTCCCAAATGTTGATCTCTGGCGGCTCGACGCATCCGGCAAACAGTCGGGAGAGCCTCGCTATCTGATTACACAACCACAACGGGACTTTTTTCGGACTTTTTAAACTCACCGGATCGAGCCTCCAGGAATTGGACCCAAACTCCGGTAAGAAACGTGGCATTTTTACAGTTGCTGCTGACAGGCTGCTGTCCTCTCCAGTGTAGATCACCCCAAACATAAAAAAAAGTTTTAATCTCATCGAAGACCGTCGGAGGTGCAGTTAAAACAACAACTGAACCCGGAAAACAAGCCAGAGACCCCTCCCTCTGCTACCCCCTAGTGTACGTCATCAGACGGTGTTCAGTGGTTCAGTGGGACCGTGACCAGCGGCAAAAAGGGGACGGCAGGCGCGTTTCGAGTTGTGCAGTGGGTAGGAGGCATAAGACAGGGAGCTTGATTCCACTTGAGGGCCTGTGTCGCCCTCTAGTGGACATTGTGTTAATGGCGGAGCTGGGCTTATTTGACAGAGACGTTCCACATAAAGTGGACTCATGTTGCCCAGTTTTTTTCTCTGTCTCATAAGAGGGGAGTCGACAGACCGTGCTGAACGACTGTGTGACCCCTTTATTGATCCTGGTTTCATAAAAAGGTGGCGTTTTTGTGCTGATTCGTGAAACAGGACACTTTTCACCTTTTGGGTTTTTATTGTTTGAAAACAATAATTGTTCTTTATTACACACACGGAAAAAAGTGTTTTGTGCATTGAACAAACATGACCAGTCAGTCTGGGCCTTTTTACCGCAGTCGGTGGTAAACAACAGTCGGTTCTTCTTTTTCCACTGGGGTGAAGAAGCTTGGATTGTGTCAGAGGCCGCTGAGAAGTTAGGCTAACTTCTGCTTCTTGTCCCTGCTCGCGGACAACGTCCTTGACTGTTCAGTCTGTCCAGCTTGCCTGGGGACAAACCTGTTCTTGGACAAGGCCTGACCCTGCGGTGCGCGGCCGCAAGGCTCTGAGGTGGACGGAGCTCTTTGCTCTCCGGAGTCTAGGTTTTGCCTCTTCAGAGCATGTCTGCAAGGGAGCGAGTGCTGTCTCTGTGGCACATATCTGTGCTCACTGGAGTCCCTCTGGTGTGAGAATTGCCTTCTGGGCAGACCTTCACGCAGGGCCTCCTCCTGCTTGCACCTCTGGTCGTAACGGTGCTAGATTTTTTCCAGGGCACCCCCAAAAATATCCAGAGGGCTCCACAGCCTGGTGGAGGAACGCGGAGCGTTGGCTCTCGGGCAGCTCCGTCAGCGTGAGCCACAGATGCCTCTGTGCGACCACCAACTCAGCCATGGCCTTACCTTGTGCAATTGCTGCTGCACACGTCAGGCGGAGGATGAAGTCAGCTGTCCTTCGTGTTTCCTCCAGCGCGTCAGCAGCCTGCTTCTTCGAAGACGACTGCTGGAGCTCCTGCAATTTTTCAGCCTGATAGGCCTGGAGCATGGACGCCATGTTGAAGGCACGTGCGGCGAGGCCTTGGGCCCGGTAGCTCTTCTCCTGCTAGAGCGCGGTCGTGCGGCACTGCTTGCTCGGGAGCGTTGGTTTGGAGCCGGACGTTTTCGGCGCCAAATACGCTGCCAGTGTCTCGTCCATTGGCGGCATGCGGGCCAGGCCCGCCGCCTCCATGTTGTCGACGTCAAAGAACTGGGCTAAAGGCCGGGAGAGTGGAGCCTTCGGGGCCGCCCATGAGCGGGTCAGCTCGGTCAAAAAGTCCGGGAACAAAGGCATCTTGTGACTCGCCGGAACCGGCTGCCTTCCCAGAAAGTAGCTGCCAGCCAGTCTGGTTTGTTGTTGGTGGGGTGGGGGTTCGGGCCAGCTCACCTTCAGCGTCTCAGCTGCCCTACGGCACAATTCGAGCAGGGCCGTGGAGGAGCTCTCCGCTTCGCCCCGAGCTGGGGTAGCTGAGCTCCCTGGGAGGAGTCCACAGAGTCCCTGTTGTCTCCCTGTTCCTCGTCCACGTCCGACATGTCGCACGAGGCCGTGAGAGAACCTTTGTCTGACTGAAGGAACTCACGTGAGTCGAAGTGATGCCGGACCGAGCTGTCCCCCCATCTCCTCGTCGAGGTCCGCTCTGCTCCCCCAGGACCGGGCCAAGGTCCCCTCCATCGCGTCCGACTCGAGCTCAGCTGAGGGCCTGAGCAGTTCGGGTGGGAGCGGGTTCTTCGTCGTGCCTACCTTCTTCATCGTCTTGGCCACGAGCTCCACACGCCTCTCCCTCACAGCCAGGCGGAGCTGGCTGTAGTGTGCATGCGTTTGGGTCAGTTAAGGCAACCTTCGCGTGAACCATACCCAGGCACACGGAGCAGGCCTGGTGGGTGTCCGAAGCGGCAATGACGAATCTGCAGTCGTTCGGGCAGGGCCGTGACCCGGGGCTAGCCGGTCCTGTAGCCTTGCCCGAGTGCTTTGACTTCCCTTTTGCTTTCTCGGGAGCCATTCTTGGTGGTGGAAGGCGTCGAATGTTAGCCGAGCTGTTCGACGAAGGCGCCTCTGTTAGACGGAGCTAACTCGTTAGACGAAGCTAACAACGAGAGCGCGCGGCAAAGTAGCAGGAGCTAAAAAGCCGTGAACAGCGGTTCTTCTGGTGCTTAGTTACGCCAAATTTACACTACATGCGTTCCGGCTCCGCCCCGCTCCGCAGGTCGCAGCTGAGCATTTCAAGTCTAGTTTACACTACCTCCGCTCCGCTCCGGTCCGCCTGGATGCACCGCTCCGAGACACATGTGCGGAAATTGCGAGACCGCGCGATAAATCAAGTGATAAATAAGGAAGTCAGAACAAAACAATTCATTCGGTGGAAGAAGGAGAACAACAGTAGAGACTGGCGTAGTCATAAATGATAGTTTGACAGCATTTTTGTACAAATAAATCCGTATAGAGCTAGGATTAGTCCGCCCGTGGTGATTTTATTTTGTAAATACGGATGTTGTGCTCGTTCCTTTTCCTGTTGGTGCGACGTAATCTTTAAAAGTTGACTCCGGCACAGCTCCGGGTCTGGCAGAAATAGGATCTGTTCTAATTTTGACGGACTGCCGTCCGCTCGCCGCCGCCGTGCGGAGCCAGTGTAAACGCTCTCATTGATTATAATGGGTGCGTATTTGCTGCGGAGGTCGGACCGGAGCGGAGCCGGAACGCATGTAGTGTAAATTTGGCATTAACCAACTTGCGACAGCCTGCTCATTTTCAGAGCTGCTCTTATTACTTTTTGTTCTCCCTTGGCCCCTCCCATCCTGCCACACTTAAAGACGCACCTGGAGTTTGTGGGAAGAAGCAGTTCGCAGGACGGTGCTCTCTCGTGACGCCTTGGGTAGGGAGCGTGCTCGCCTCCGGTCAGGCAGTTTAGCCAGAGAGAAGAAAAAAAATCCCACGAAGAGTTCAGAAGAGGCCGAACGTGAGGCGTACTCTGTCTATTATACCAGAGGGGCGTGGCCTCTGGAGACGTAGATGCCTCACTTGCCTTAAAAGGCGTGATTGTAATGCTTCAGGTGAACCACGCAGTGGCACAATTCCCATATATACTGTGTTGCACTGCCTTGACCTGACTGAAGGGGAACTTTCTAAACTTGTGAGAATATGTAATACATTAAGTTGAGGAAGACACGCCGACAGGAAAACCATCAGGACTTACAACACTTTAAAATTTGATTGAACCCTCCTTAATGTGTCAAAGTTCATGCTCAATAATCCAGGATTAAAAATCCAACAATGTACAGTCAGGTCATCTGGACGGTTTCTTTTTTTGTTGAAGAAAAGAGCCAAAGAGACCTTCTTAGCACCAACATAACTGGTTTGTTCCACTTTGGAGTCAGCTGCTGGGGGAAGAATCAGTTTTGTGTTGTGTGTTTCCTTGACTGATGAAACCTTCTGGATGGAAGGTGAACGTTTCAGCACAAAAAAATAAAATAAAATAAACTGTCCAGATGACCTGACTGAAAATTGTTGGGTCATTTACAAGGTTGGACCAAGATGGCTACAACTCAACTGCTGCCTCTCATTATGAGATGATCTTGGATTAAAGGTTCAGTCTGCAGTTTTTGGTAGAACGGAGCACTTAGGAAATTTTTCATTTGGGAAAGAATTCTGGTCCCTCCCCACTCAGAGCCATATATGGCTCAGCTCGCTCTTGGTCTCTGTGAAATTCAGCTCTGCTTCCGAATGCTCCGCCTCCACTACATTTCCTCTCAGCAGCTGTGAAGTTCTGTGATTTTTGTTAATAAAACGTTCTAAAAAATGAAATAAAAACAGGGTGCGCTGGTCCAGCACACCAGAACACCAGGAAATCTGCAGAGCCGCGCGCAGCCACGTTGAACCAGTTTAATTTGCTCATGACAAATTCATTCATTTCCTGAATGTTTCTGTCATGACTCAGCGGAGGATGAAGCGATCACTTGACTTTTGGCAAAAAAACAAAAGAAAAGTCCAGATCAGGGATGAAGAAGGGGAATTTAATACATTTGTGTCACATACAAAACAGTTTTGCATCGCTTTGCAATTATTTCAACGAGAACCTGCGCGGCCGCTGCGGGCTGGGACGGGGGGGGCGTGGGTTAGGAGCGTGAGAAGCTCTGTTTTTATTGGCTGGTTAAAAACTCTGTTTTTATTGGCTGGTTAACGGCGGGTCACTGTGGCTTTTTAGAAATTCTTATTTACCACCTGGAGAAGCAAGGGGACTATAGTTTTTTTTCAGAGATTACTTTGTCTAACATCAGTCTGTCAGGAGATAGTGACAGAGTCAAGAAATATGTTAAAAATATATTTTTTGACAACTTACAGACTGCACTACAGGTAGTCCCCGACTTACGAGCGAGTTCCGTTACAACAAGTTGCTCGTAACATGGAAATCTCGTAATTTGTAACGGCTGCCACGTGTCTCGTAAGTCCGGAATTTCGCTCGTAAGTTGGAACGGTTTTGCTAGCGCGACTACAAACACTCGTTTTTCATCGAAAAACTGCCAAGATGGTCTAGTGGCAGGGCTTTTGACTTGGGACCCGAAGGACGCGGGTTCGCGTCCTGGCCACTACCCACCTTGGGGTGTCTATGAGTGCACACCTATTTCTCCAGCTCCCCGAGCGCTTTCGGGCTGCTCACTGCACCACCTGGTAGGTGGTTGGGTTAAATGCAGAGACGAATTTCGTCTGTGTATGGGAAACATACGCAGATGACAGGAAAAGACATTATTATTATTATTATTATTACGAGTACATAAAAATGATCGGAAACGTGTGTCCACATGTTTAGCTAACGAACTGTGGTGAAAAAAACACAGAAAAACGGTATTTTTTGCGTTTTTTCCAAAAATTCGCCAGCTCGTAAGTCCGGAACCTCGTAGGTCAGAGCGCTCGTAAGTCGGGGACTACCTGTACAGAACTGCAGACTGTATCTTTAAAAACCCAGCATGAAAGGTGTGGTGGGTATGCATTCCTTCAACGACTGCTAAGCCTTCATACAAAATTCAACTAAGTACGAGAAAACAAAAGAAAAGTTTTGTCCTTACTCCTCTGTCTGCTGGTCCGAGTGCAACAGCAACATGATGATCAACATCCAGCAGGCTTTCCTGCAGTTACACACAGACGTACATCAGAACACATACACTTGTGAAACTGGCCGTATGTTTAAGTGTTTGTCTCCGCATCACATGTGGCACACGAGGTGGAATGAAATTATACACACAGTTACCCAAAAATAGCAAAATATGAAGTGCAACAGGAAACAGTAAATAAGGATCTAAGATACTACACACTAGTCACTAATAATGTAAAACAATATGGCGTAACAACAGCAGCATGAATAATCAGCAGCACAGATAAGTCACATATCACCAGCTACAGTGACATCACAGTGATTATTCTGGTTAGATATTCATGAGTCTAACAGCCTCAGGGTAGAAGCTGTTCCTCAGTCTAGTGGTTCTACATTTAATGCTCCTTCACCTCCTTCCTGAGGGGAGTGGGACAAAAAGTGTGTGTGCTGGGTGAGTGGGGTCTTTCAAGATGCAGGTGGCCCTCTTCCTCCATCTGGAGGTGCAGATGTGTAAATGTTGGTATAGATTTTCCAATATTCAGTTACATCCTTTGCGCCAAAGAGAAATATTTAGTCTTGTTTTATCGTAAATGAAAACAGAATCCAGTGATCTGTAAATAGTTTAAATCGTGTCGTGGATTAACAAGATGTGAAGACAACACGTTATTGTCCATGTCATTTTCCACTTGAAAACACAAACACTGAAACATTAACCCTCTACAATCTCAAGGAGACAAGCGGAGAGAAGATAAGAAAAAAACATAAGGAAAAAGACAAAAAATAAGAAAAAAGATGGGGAAAAAAGAAAAAAGAAAAGAAAAAAGGAAAAAGAAAAAAGAGAAAAAGAAAAATGGAAAAAAAAGGAGAAAAAAGAAGAAAAAAGAAAAA